>JAHPZR010001914.1:0-10000 GCA_019787425.1 Platygyra sinensis
AAAGAAGACTGGAGGTACTAAACAACCTAGGGAATAAGGGCAAAACAATTCAAGAAGTGAGTGAACGACAGGCCCGCAGAAAATTGAGTGATTTAAGGTAGTTATTAATACTGTTGCCTTTTGTTCTCAATTTTTCCTTTTTTTCTTCAACAGACTTATATGAACATCTAAACTTTCCACCCAAAAATCATGTTACAATAATTTCAGGAAAATGTAAGGAGAACCTGATTTTTGATCAGTAATGTGATTACTTGGGTTAAGTGTGTTAAAGCTAATTGAGCTGGGTAGAGAATAACTGGTGCATGCATTTGCTTTCATAACATTTCAGTTCAAAGAAAAACATACAAATCTGTCAATATGTTAATTACCACTTAGTAATTTGATACATAAATAACAGTACAAAGAATCAATTCTCTTTTTCTTTCCTTAAAGAACAAAGGCAGAAACTGTCCTGTGGTTTGCAGAAACATATGGGCTGATTCCAGATTCTCTTATGTTAGCAGATCACGAAACTGGGGAGATATTGTCTTTAGATCTTAAAAAAGGTAGCTTATTGCAAGGTTTTCTTTATGCACTAGCTGTCATACTGCTTCAGACTTATAGACTAATCTGAGTATATAAATGTAAATCAGTATATACAAGGCTGCTGCCTAACAGGAGCCCAGCAGCCTAAATTTTTGCAGCAGCTCCCAAAACATTACCTGTTGGGCTCCTAACTTTTTGGCTTTTGCCCTTCTGGGCTCCTTGAAATATTGTTAGGCAACAACCTTGATGTGAATATAAATCAGTATATAGATGTAAATCAGTTTATAACATAGCTATATGCTAGCGCGCGCTGTGATTGGCTAATTTTCTATGAAAAAGAAATGGATGGTTCATAGAGATGGTTCATGCTGACGCCATCGTCGGTGAAATTTCTTGCCAGCGAAAGTTTTTCTCACAACTTTTTTCGAGTAAAACTTAACTTTAGCTGTTACTAATAGCTAGTGTTTTTCAACATTTGAGTTAGGGTTTCTCGATGACTTTGGAGACTTGGAAAATTAATGTGTCTGAAATGGTTGCAGAAACATCAGTGCTACCGGTGAAAACAACACGTGCACGTGCACGTGCAGAACTTGCAATTTGATAAGTGCAGAAAAAGCGACTTTTCAGCGTGAAAAATGTCTTGCTATGTTATAAAAGCAATGGACAATGCCTAGCTAGCGTCCATCCAATTCGGGATCCACTTGGATAGTTGGGAGAGCACTTAGGTAGCTAGAGATGCTCTCGGCTGCGCCTCGAGCATCTCTTACGCTACCTTCGTGCTCTCCCAACTATCCGCGTGCATCCCGAATTGGATGGACGCGCGCTAGGCATTGTCCATTCCTTTAATATAAGTCTGATCATTTTTTCTTTAATTTAGGTGGCCCTGCAGCTACACCTGGTGGCACAACAGATGCACCTACTGCTCATGCACCTGCCCCAAGCCCAACCCTTTCTGAAAGCCATGCCACTACCTCTGCCCCTCCTCTAGCCCCTGTACCTTCCCTTGACTCCGCCACACCCCCTGCCCCTGGACAAGCTGCCGTAACTGCTGATAGAAGTGATGGCCTTTCCTTCAAACAGAAAAAGTATGAAAATCTAGAAGACGAGGAAAAGGAAAAAGTTAAAGCTCTTGTCTACATTTTAAACAGGTTGAGAGGACTTATTGTGATATGTTGCATAGCTGTTACTTCACCTACTGGACTGAGCAAACAGGAACTCTGAATGCTTCTTCTCTATTTTGTAGGTTCTGTATATCCTTAGAGGAATACCACGAATTGACTCAGACCAGTAGTGGAAGTGACCTTCCTCGTTCCTACATTGCAGAGGGCTGCCAGGCATCCCTGGACAAGCAATGGGACATAAAACGCACACCTGGAGACCAGCCTGGTGCTGAACTTTCTTTTAAACAACTGCTGCAGCGTCAACTGAACCTACATGTAATGTTTTATATTACTATCCAGAAATTTCAACAATAAAAATCAAATAATACAATCTCACTCAGGACAAATCAGTAACTAAAAAAGTTTCAAATATTTAAAAGAAAACAATTTCCATAACTACACAAATCATGTAATTACTGCAAAATAAAATAGAATCCCCAGTTGCCCCAATATATTTGGGTTAACTGTTCTATGAGGTTAGCTCCAAACTGCCCTTCCTGTCAATCCAAGTCAATCCAACTAATCTGGAGAAAGAAATTTCCCTCCTATAGAAAGCTTCCTTGGAACCTCCCAATTGACACTTGCATATTCTCTACTTGCACAAATCCCAAAAATACACCTCTTTAACCCCCAAAATTTTGCATAATCATTTTTTGCAATTTCTCCTGGATATGAAGATGTCCCAAGGGAAATCTAAAACAATGCCTATGCAATTTATTTTTTTTTTTTTTGGGGGGGGGGGGCAGGGGGGGACAGAAGGGGTGTATTATGGTATTGTGCAAGTACAGAATACTAAGTATTACATGATGAGTTATAATTAGGGAAATTTATATTTCTTTAATTTGTTGTAATTTTACAGATTCACACCAACAACATCAAAAACCCAGAGGACCAAGTTTTTAAGTTAAAATAATCAATCAGTTTTCTAAGAATATAATATAAATAAAACCAGTGATAGCAACATGCCTCATAACACACAAAAGCATTAACCATTTTTTGTAGTTTCTCTTTCCCCAACAGCACATTGTCAGTTGCATTGTTCTTACAATTGGAACTTTCCAATTCCCATATATACTCAAGAGACATTATTGACCACTCAACCTATAGTGGGTATGGATATTTCCTGCAGCCTCACCTTACTTAATATAGGGAATTGGTATTTTAATTTATGTATACATAGGTAAGAATCAGTGGGGATGGTGCCGCTTTGACGCACAACAGTGGACTGATTGTTTGTTCATTTTCATTGTTGGATGATGGACAGGCTGTCATGTCCAGTTCAGGTGAGTAGTGAACACAGAATAAATTTTAACATGTGACAAGTATAAGTGGGATAGCTAACTGAAGGTTTTCTACTAAAAACTTACATGTATGTTAGAAAATTTATAAACAAGGTAATGACCACCCAGTGCATTAATTGTTATAAATTAGTTCATGATGAAAAATGAATAATATTCTCACAGTACATGTAGGTATAATTCACGATGGCAACAGTGTACTGCAAGTCAAATATTTATGCATGTAATGCTCATGGCAATGACCGCATACTTGAATATTGATACTTCAACCACAGGAAACCACACAATTGCTGTAGTGAAAGGGAAAGAGGAATATCAGCTTCTGAATACAAGTCTTGCAAATGTCATCAATGAAGTAAATTCTGTGTGTAGAGAAGGTGCTGTGGAAGTAAAAGGAAAGAAAGTCAAAATCCAATTATATCTTGGTGGGGATTACAAGGTGAAAACTAGCTGGTACCATTTCACATAATTTATTTTAAATACAAAATTTACCTTCATATAACTTATATAACTAAATAAAGTAATAAAATAATGTAATTTTGCTATGAAACCTACAAAACTGGGATTAAAATATAAAAACAGCATCTATTTAATAACTTTTACCTTACCTTGACAAATGGTTTATTGAATTTCTACAGTTTCTTCTTCTTTCCATGGGCATGAAAGCTGCCATGTCCAAGAACTCTTGCATCTGGTGTACCAGTAGTGATGACGAAAGGTATGTGATATGCTGATATTCATTTCATGTGTTTGTGTGTTTGCATATATGTCTTTAAGGCAATTATGCAAAATAGCAGGAACTGATTTAATTTAATTTTACTTATAGGAATGACCTCAGAAAGCCAATCTCATTTTTTCAACAATTGAAACACAAGATGAGCCCAAACTGGCACAAGGACCCTGGCTGCAAAACACAGCCACTCTTTGAGATACCACTAGAAAGGGTGGTTGTAGATGAGCTCCACATGTTCCTGAGGATCACTGATATCCTTGAGAAATGTGTCATCTATGAAGTAATTCACTGGGATGAGGTAACTGCATCATGTACTAACATGTTGCAAATGATAATAATTATTGGCTTTCCCCCATTTTATTGGCTCAAGAGTTTTGTTTAAGTCAGTTTGTTTACCTGTTTATATGTACAGTACATGTACAGTACATGAACAGTACTCTTTGTATTGGAGGCAAACTAAATATTGAATGCAGCAAAAATGTTTCCTGTTGGTAAATTAATCATTTCTATATCCAAGAATCAATAAAATCATTTTGTTGACCAGATTGATGACTTCAAGAAAAAGGGAAATCAACAGAAAGGCATACATGAGCTCAAATTTGTTGAAGCAGTACGGGCATGTGGAGTGTCTTTAACCTTCTGGCGGGACAAGACGGGAAATGTTGATTGGACATCCCTAATGGGAAATGAAAAGAAGAAACTACTCAGAAACCTGCCAACACATTTCCCAGCTATCCTGCTACCAAATGTTTGCAACAAGGTCACAAAGTTGTGGAGGGTTGGTCATTTTTGCTTTGATGGAATTATTAGCCAAAGATAATTTTTACCAGTTGGAGAATATGTAGATAGGTTAAAGCTGTGCTTTATATAATTATGCAGGAATTTCTTTCAGCCAGTATTTTGGCCTTGAAAATTAATTTCTTGATCATGAAATTAATTGGTTATTTGCAAAGTAGCACAAAATGCACAGTGATCCCAGTTAAACCAATTTAACCTTGCCTTATCTGCAGGATTTCAGTGCACTCTATGACGTATTTCGCAGCTGGTCTCCATCACAGCAGGAAGTTTTCGAATTCTCAAGAAAAGTAATTATAATATGCACGAATAGTAATTGCAATTTATTAACAATACTTGTTTATAACATAGCTATATGCTAGCGCACGCGCTAATTGGCTAATTTTTTATGAAAAAGAAATGGATGGTTCATAGAGATGGTTGCGGCTGATGTCCTTGTCGGTGAAATTTCTTGCCCACGAAAGTTTTTTTCTCACAACTTTTTTCGAGTAAAACTTGACTTTAGCTGTTACTAATGGCTAGTATTATTCAACATTTGAGACAGGGTTTCTCAATGACTTTGAAGATTTAGAAAACATGTCTGAAATGGCGGCAGAAACATCGGAAGCGTCGAAAGATCAACACAGCAAAAGTGCTACCGAAGAAAACAACACGTGCACGTGCACGTACAAGTGTATGCACGTGAAAACAACACGTGCACGTGCAGTATTTGCAAAAGCGGCTTTTTAGCATGAAAAATGTCGTGCTATGTTACAAAAGCAATGGGCAATGTCTAGTGTGCGTCCATCCAATTCGGGATGCACTTGGATAGTCGGGAGAGAACTTAGGTAGCTAGAGATGATCTCGGCTGCGCCTCGAAAATCTCTTACGCTACCTCTGTGCTCTCCCAACTATCCGCGTGCATTGCGAATTGTATACACGCACGCTAGACATTGTCCATTCCTTAAATGTATATACACAAGCATTGAAATGTATGCAAATACATATAGATTAACCAGAGTCAATTCATCAATGCAGAAATTTGTTTCACTCTTTATATGTACATGTAGACTTAGGTAATGTGTTATTTGTCCTTAAATTTTTACATTTTCACAGGCAAAAGATTGGGCTGTTTTGCTCACATCAATGCTTGGACCTGGGTAGGCAAAACACAAACCAATAACCCCATACATACATATTATGCTGTGCCATCTACCTGGACTATTACAAGTGCTAGGGTCTGTAAAAATGTTTACAGGGTAAGGTAAAAAATACAATAGTACTATGTTTTCAGAATAACAATATAAATAATCATAACTTTATTTATCAATAACAAGTATGTGTAGGTTAAAAAAATGTCATAATAATGATGCTATTTTTCTTGTTCAAATTTTTTTTTATACTTTGGCCGCCCACCGTTTGGTAACATTAATTATAGTATCAGTTAGTAATTCGTGTTACTCAGTGGTGGTCAACTTAAGTACAGTATACCAATATGTTTTGCACACAAAGTCAAAGCTGATCATTCATAAATTTGATGTTTTTATATTATAACTTTTTAAACTTCGTTTTGATCAGGAGTTGAAAAGAAAAATGACGACATGCGACGTTATTTCCATCGAAAATGCAACCACTGGGATAGCTGCAGACAAATTCTGTTGGTAGAGAAAAGAGAAGAAGTGCTAGAAGACTTCTCCCGAAGGAAAGGGCCCTATGACAAGAGAGACACAAACTACTGGTTTGACGGTGGAAAAAGTGCCATTGCAAAAAAAAAAATGTCAAGGAAATGTCAGCCTCCACTGTCAGCAACTAGCAGTATACACTATCCTTTCTAGTGGTATCTCAAATATTGGCTGTGTTTTGCAGCCAGTTTGTGCTCATCTTGCATAATTGCCTTATAATGGCATATATGCAAACACATAAACACATGAGTAAAAGAAAGAGAGTTTGTAATCTATTCAAACAAAGATGTAAGAATTTAATCAAAATAAAGACTCAATTTCAGATTATTATGATGAACTAGAATATTTTCTTCATTCAAAACGAGTGAGAAACAAGTTAACTAAGGAAATAACCAAGAGATATACAATCCTGTATCCAAGAAATGGCCCTTTGAAATATGTCTCATGTGTGGCACGAAAACTGGACCCCGGCCTGAACAGAATATTTAACCAAAGCAGCAGGAGAAGTGACTCTTCTCATTTTTACAAAACATTTTATTATTTACAAAACCACTGATTTTTTACAACAGTTCAGAGGTGATAAATGGAGTGCACTTTCTGTTTTTGTTTGTTCATTATTACATTACAAAATGAAAGGGTACGGAAATGGATTGGGAAATTGTCCATTTGATTTGTTAACAACCACAATGAAGATAAAATTTTGACAGATGCCACTCTTCTGAAGAATATCCCAATCAATACAATGCACTGAAATCCCTTATGCCTTGTCTTTTTGTTTTTTTCCTCTCAGACGTGTGCAAGCAAGCAACCAAAAATTAATTTTCCTTAAATTTATTTCACGGTTGTCTTCAATGTGATCGCTTAACAAATGAGATTGACAACTTCTCAATCCATTTTCGCGGCAGTTCCTTGCCCTCTGCACAATACAATTTGCGAGAGCTGGCAAGGAACAAACGGACAGCAATAGGAAAGAGAATTGAACGCTGGTCCCCTCTCTTTGTAACAAACGCAGTGCTCCAGCCTCTGGGAAAGTAGTTAGGGTGGAAATCACTTTCGTCAAGCCATATTTTGGTGTTTAAGACTAACTTCTTTCGGATTACCCTTCGAAGGACATCATGCCTCACTTCTATAATTGATTTGGTGGCGAGAGGCTCGCATAATCCACTGCAAATAGCTGTAGACAATCTCTGCAAGTGCTCCTTCATTATCTCATTGATTGGCCTTGGATTAATGAAACGTCTATTAAAAAAACATATAATTTTGCAGAGCTTACACCACAAAGTAAAACTGAATATAGTTTTATAGCAAAGATATCAGTGATGTCACCTTTTGTTATTAATATGCCAACCAGAGAACGATTGGCTGGTAAAACAAAGAGTTCTTTTGTTTAACGTTTTCAACATTTAAAAAACAAAAACAGTGTTTGTAGACAAATATCTTCGCTATTACAACACAGAATAATTTAAGACAAAAGTTTTTTTTTTTTTTTTTTTTTTTTTCAATTGTGTCTGGAGAAAGGTTGTAGGATGAAATCTAAAGATGGGAAAAATTTAAGTTCCTTCAACGTTATTTTCAAGAATGCCTAAAAAACCTTTCGGCACATTTCAACTCTCCCAACCAGCCTGCAAGCTTTAAGAGAAATATCTCGGGAGAATTTGCATTTGTACGTAATTCCGATCATTACCGGCAAAAGAAGGGAAATAAAATGCATTATGTAAACAGAGTTATATAACTCCTTCGAATAATATCTCACAAATACTTTTCTAGTGTTTTGCCAGTATTGATAACACCAAAGCATTCCTACCGCAGGAGGTTTTTATCCAAAATATTAGATTCAGGCTCCCACGTGGAGTGCTCGGACCCCCACTCAAGCCACTTGACGAGGTAAATAGGTTCTTCAGACTACAAAAGCAAAAACAACAAATCAAATCAACAGCCAGGGTTTCAAAGGAAATTCACAACAGAACCAATTATCTTAAATACGGTAAATGATCGACAATGTTACCTTTAGTTTCTTCATGGCCATCAGCCGCTCCGCTTTGTACACTCCGATCGACTGTGCGCTTCGCTTTTTTTTCTGCCGAACTTCGTAGACGTCAGCGGTCGAAAATGTGTTTAAATGAGAGTAAAACATTAAACTTCTCTTTCCCCGGGCCATTTTTGCCCATGGAATTCCATGGAGTTCCATGGAAAATTTTCCATGGAACTCCATGGAATTCTGTCTGGGTTTGGGACATGGAATTCCATGGAATTCCATGGAGTTCCATGGAAATTCCATGGAGTTCTATGAAAAATTTTCCATGGAACTCCGTGGAATTATGTCTGGGTTTGGGACATGGAATTCCATGGAAATCCATGGAGATTTTTTTTTCTTTCATGGAATTCCATAGAATTTCATGGAGGTTTTTTTCCCATGGAATTCCATAGAGTTTTTCCATGTACTTGCATAGAATTTGAAAAAAAAATCACTGTTTTCATGGAATTCTGTTTGGTATATTAAATATTGCATAAAATTACATGGAAAATAATTTCCATAGAGTAGCTGATCCATGAAATAAATTATAGGATATATAGGTTGATCAAAATTCCATTAATAATCAATTCTTTGACTCAAAACAACTAAAATTTATATCCTCGGTACTTTTATTCCAGTCATTTTGATATGCAAATATCTATCATCATTACAATGTTTCATCATAATTTTCTATGTCATTGTAGCACTATTAACTGTGATACATAAAAAGCTGTCAAAAGCCCAAAATTATAACAAACATGTGAAATAATGAGAGAAACAACAATTTAAATTTTAATATACCCTAATACAGCAACAAAAGGCAATGTGATTATGTCACTTGCCAAAGTGACAGTGTAGTCTTCATTAAAGTACACTTCTTACAAGAATCTATATCATGTATTTTTTGTCACGTATCCAAAGGAGATTAAAGACCAGCTGAAATCGAAATATCTTGTTTCTGTTCAAGAAATCTTTTATTTCCGAAAGTCAAAGGCTTCTCTAATATGGCATACAATGTATTTCAGCTTACTAATTTTCTTAAATATAATTGAGCTTAAACTCGAAAGTTGGAATTATTGCCTCGAAGACTGCTGTGTATTTTGAGTTGGATCCCACAGATTATGATGGAAATACTGACAGTAGCATCGATTATGTTTGTGAATTGATACTCGCATAGCTTTTCAACCAAGTGTACATGTATGCATACTTCAGGCTTTCGTGCTTCAATAACTACAACAAAAACACCCAGCAGCATGTGATTAAAATCAGACAATAAGTTTTGTTCAGTTTGCACTTAAAAGGCTACATGTTAACGAAAAGCAATTGCTCATAAGAGAAACATGATTTCAGATGAACGCATAAAAGCTGAAATGGACAAGAAGAAAGACAAAGATCAAAACTGGCTGGAGCATAATTTTGCCATGGCCAAGATCGAGTTCAGTAAGTGATACATGTAAATCATTGCAGTACAGATCAGCAAGAACACTTTTTTAATTCCTAATCCAGAAGGTTTACGATTCTTCATACTTACAATTGTTCCTAGAGCCAAAAATCCAGATGTTGTTGCTTTTAAACATCATTTCCCAGAGCTTTTCGAAGTCTTCACACTGCTGTAATCGTTTGACCGTTGAAATCGACCGCGTTTTTCACTGCATTGCATCATGGGTCAGAATACTCGTTCCCAGGGTCTGGCAGCATTCAAATTCAACATGGCCGCTCATTTCGGGCATGTTCGAATTCAACAAAAGAACTCGGCTTTTTTATACGATTTAGAGACCTGCCATGAGCTGAAAAGTACTCAGATATCATTTGGA
>JAHPZR010001914.1:15000-22500 GCA_019787425.1 Platygyra sinensis
TCCTCCGTTGACTTATAAACTTTATTCTTTTAAATTTTCACACTACAAGTAGCTAGAAACCTTAGTATCAAAATATATTTTACAATGCTCTTTTATCAATCAGTAAAATATCAATGTATTATTACATAATAGCAAATGTAAGCTAGAGAGACAAAAATAGTTCTAGACAAGTACTTTTGCATATAGAACCTTAACTGGTCTACGGATTACAACAATTTAACTTTGCTCGCATTAAACTAGTCCATATTTACAAGTTAGAAAACTATAGAACCCCATATTTGAGAAGATACTACCACCCTAACCTTTAAAATACAACATTTATCAATTTTCTAAATACCAAAAAGACAGAAAAAACCAACAGCTTGAGTTTTCCTCCTTATGACCACCTTACTGGCCACTGCAGTGCTGATCAGAATTAATATTACCACAATGACAGCAGCACCCTGATCTGGGAGGGGAGGGTGGGGAGCCTGCCACCACCCCTACTTGTTTTGCAAATATTAATGCTACACAAAGTACATGACTGTTGTTCAAAAATAACTTGCAAACAAACTTATAATATAAAGCTCATTAGCAATAAAACAAATAAATACTTCTGTTGATGTTTGGTATCAAATGAAATTTGTTATAAAAAAATCCCTGGGAACCATCTTATATAATACAGAACAAAACATTTTAAAAACGTAATAATATTCACTTAAATGTAAGCAAATATCATCTCAATTTCAAAAATAATTACTGCGAGTAGGACTTATAAACTTTTATAAGCTGTATAATATTCATATTATTTTACACAAACTTCATACATGACTGAGACATCATCTTTTGGTTAATATCCATCAAAATCAGTGAGTACATCTCGGCCTTTTCACGTGATATGTGTGGCATGACATCTACAGGTTCCCTGTTATCAGACCCACTTGATGTCTGGTCGTCTCCATCATTGTCTTTTTTTACTGATTTGTTTGGAGAGAGAAGGGATTGTGGTTTTGGTTTATTTTTGGAGCCCTTTGGGCGACCTCTCTTTCGCTTTATTGGCATACCATCTTCATCTAGTTGTACGGGCTGTCAAGAGGTGAAGAGCACAATAAGAGTTCATATGGTGAACATTCCATGTTCTCCTTAAAAACAGAAAACATGCTGTGCTTCTAACAAGTTGTAGTAGCATTCTTCTCTGATCGGCTACGTTGCTAACTATCTACCGGTATATTCTGTTTTAGTATAAATCTACTAGCATTCTATCACTGTGATAGATTGTGAGTAGTGTAGCAGTGTGCCCTTGATAACAAAATCAGCCACTTCCTGGGCTGGGTTGTTCAAAGCCCGATTAAGCTAACCCAGGGTTAGCGAGAATTTTGATTTCAGTTTTGTAACTTTTTGGTGAGGTGTTCTGTTTATATTTTTTGTCCTTCAGTTTTGAGCTATAGTAATCTCAAACTACACCAAACGTTAGAGGCAAAAAACATTTTTAACCAAAAAAACAAAATGCTTCAGTTAACGTTTAACCCTGGGTTAACGTTAACCGGCTTTCGAACAACCCGGCCCTGGTGTTTTGGAAGTGTGTGTGAAGAGGTTTTAGATAAAGTTTAGAACGATTAGTAGATTTATACTAAAACAATTACCGGTACATTATTTGCTCTCTATTTCCATGAGTGATAGTTGACTCAGGCTGTGCCCCCGTCAACATCACACAAGACAAATCTCAAGCTCAAAATGGAATTGTTTAGTAGATGGTGAGTGCCATTGTAGTGTTAGTGTTTGTTTACTATTTGCCGGCTGCTTCTTTGCATTTTGGAAGAGTCTGAGGAAGATTTATAGATACAGTTTTGAATGACTAGTAGATTTATACAAAAAAATTTGATTATTCGCTCTGATTTGTATGCATGATAGTATGACTTGGGCTGCAACCACATCAACTAATAATCTTTTTGTTAAATAGAAGCAAAAATGGAAGTTTGGGAGAATGAGAGTGAAGTGAGAATATGAGCTGATAGGCGATAGGTTCTCTAAGATTAATTTTATTACAGTTATATTTCTTGGCAAATCCACAAGTTAAGCAAACTACATGTAAATTGTCAGCCAGCTATGCATGATGTAAAACAAGCTGCAAAAAATTAAAATTTAGTATTAATATCAGTTAATTAAAATTGTGTACTGAGTACCTGGGGTTGTGGAGGAATTATTTCTCCTGTGATAGAATCAGTTTTGACTTTGTTCTTTGATCCTTTTGGCCGACCACGCTTTTTAGGAACAACCACACCATCTAAAGAATGAGGAAGCTATGGACAGAAAGAAAAGAAAGATTTCTTTTGTTTCCAACCAAGGTTAATCTGTTTCAATCTGAAGATAGGGATCAGACTTATGACTTATAGCTGTCACATAAAACCAAACTGAAATCATTTCTGGATTGACCTACCATTATACATAGTAATTATGATAATTGAGTCAAAATTATTTATCTACATCTACATCTACATCTATTTTGTCGGCAACAACTATATACAGTCAAGTACAGTTATCACGCCAACATTAAATTAAAAATAAATAAATAAATAAATAGATAAAAATAGTATATATACAAGTTGCAATAAATAAAAGTGGTATGAATGAGTAAAAATGAAATGCAATCAAGTAATTAAATAGAACTAATCCTGTAATAACAAATAGTTATGAATGAACCTTTACAGCTAAACTGAAAAGGGTAGTTATGAATCATGATGTTCTACTATAGGCCTGTGTTGGGGAATGTCAGTGAGCTTAAATCTGTTTGTCACATTAGAGAAACCTTCAAACTTAGCAAATGAAATAAAGTATGAACGAGATCAAGTCAGAGGTTTTAGCTGTCATTAATCTGGTGAAGGCTACTCCTTTGGACAAAATGATGTTTTTGTATGCATAAAAGAACTCAAAGTAAATGTTGGAAAGGCATTTTATTTTCCTGGAATTCTCTGGCCGCAGGAGAGAGTATTCAAGAGAAGTCTCGAGGTGGAGTTTAAACGTTTTAATGAACACAACTGAGATTACAAGGTCTTCACAGGATCCCGAGTGAAGGCTAACAGAACTAACAACGCTTCGGTTTGACAAAATATTGGGAGTGTATTTCCAGACACGTTTACATACTACTGTAGTCAAAGCTTATATTACATGATTGTGTTATGTGAGTCCCAGTCCCCGACAGTATTTTGATGCAGTATTACATTGTTATAATTAATTTTGTATTATGTCACTCTTTTTTGCGATACTGGGATTTTGGTCCAGCTCTCTATGTACTACAGATAATACTGCTATTTGACTGTACATGCCATGTTCGCCATAATCATTGTAATTCACTGTTCAGTGGCTAGATGTAGCTTTTGTATGCTTCATTATACATGTATACAGTCATGTAGCTATTTTATCACTATTTTAGTTAAGTAGTTTAATAATAATATTTATAATAATAATCAAAATTTATATAGCGCAAATTCCATATGCATGATCATATGCACTTCACACAAAAATAAAGATTAAAAAAACGTAATGAGATAAAGATTACAAAGCACTAAGCTAAGATAAAGATATGATCCAAAGTGAACTGTAAATTGTGATCGCTAATCACTGTTTTAAAAATAATTATCAGTGTAAAACCATCCTTTTTAGAGTGTATGACTTAGATTGAAGATGGAAAAAGATTGTGTTTTTGGTCTGTTTGACAAACTAATACACTACATTTACATGTCTAAGTATTAGACCAGGCAGGAGGTTACATTGAGGAAATACTGGTCAGATTCTCTAGTTGTAAGTTCATACAACAAGTCAAAACCTTGATGTATAAATTTGCACACTAAAGAACAAGACCCAAATCATTAATATGTAATTCAATGTAAACTACAATAAATAGTAGATCCTAGACTGAGTGGTCCGTGTTTGAGCCTTGTTTTTTTATTATTTACAATACTGTTTAGTTACACTACTAGAACTGCATAAACCCACTTCCAGAGCTTGTAAGTACACTTAGTCTACTGTTAGACCACAAATTATTACTGCCACAAATTCTCAACCTAGTTAAAGATCTGTTACCTACGCATGTCACTAGAGTGTTAATAAAGTATAGCTACTACACGATAACTTATTAAATTATTTTCTTATGATTCAAGATCCAAGAGCATCTTTTTAGATCTCATAGTATTTGTCAGAAATATTTCCAGTATTTGGCAAAATCCTGTATGAGGGCCTCTTCATATGAGCTCGGTCGACCGTGCTGGCTCAGTTTCCGAGATCTGCCTGGCCACTCTTTTCTTTGTAAAAATATCGAAGTGTTCATATGAGAAGCCAGGCTGGCCTGGTTACCGAGATCTCGGTATGTTCTTGTATGTATTTCCACTTTCGATGTATGCAAATTAGCTTTATTAGTAAAGACTGTTACAAGAGTCCACAAAGCTATGACAGTCGCAAACAATACAAGTTTATGTTCACCATTTTGGTTGCGTTTTTGAATCCATCCCAGTCGACCGCGCTGAAATTTCCCATATGAACACACCACAGAATTCGTCCCGCTTACCAGGCTCATATGAAGAGGCCCTGAATCAAGAGCCTTGAAGATCTTTGCTGGAACCTCAAGGATTCCTGCAGGGACCTGAAAGATCCTTGTGCACAGGGATCTAAAGGTTCCTTATGCCTGGACCTGAAAGATCTTTGCAGGAACCTGAAGGATCTTTACAAGAACTTTAAGGTTCTTTACAGGATCTTGAAGGATCTTCACAAGGACCCAAAGGTTCCTTGTAGGGAGTTGAAGGATCTTCAATACACGAACCTGAAGGATCCTTGTAGGAGCCCGAAGGATCTTTCCAGGAACCAGAAGGATCTTTGCAGGAACTTGAGGGATCCTTGAATGAAAGATCCTTACAGGGACCATAAATAAGGATCTTGCAGGGACTTGGCAGGGACTTGAAAGATTTTTATAAGATCTACAAACAGCCTAATGCAGATCTTTGAAGATCTTGCAAGGTTTTTCACCAGATGAAGAACAGGACAGACACATCACATTTTCTAACAGAAACCATAAAAGCTCTAGTTTAAGATTAAGTATCTTTTGCGATCTTCACTGGTTACTGAAAGTCTGTGTAACTGCGAAAGTATACAAAAATAGCTGGAGAAGATTGAGCTAAGATAGGATACTGAAATTAAATTAGTCTGTGCCTATTTAATATTATACACCTAGGTGGATAGGAGAGTGATAGTAGAGTGTTCTGATGCAGATCACTACACAATAGGCCATTTCCGAGTTCCCTTGTGCCTCTGTTTCAAAACGAGTCTAAGCATGAAGCCATTCTTAAGAAAATGAGTTTGATTTGCATGATTCGACTGCATGTTCAACTTATTTTCATATGAAAGGTTTTGCACTTAGACTTGTTTTGAAACAGAGGCGCAAGAGAACTCGGAAATAGCCTAATACCAGTATTCAGAGTCGAGTGCACTAGCCACAATACCACTGTACCTTCCACAAATTATCTATTAGTTAGTATTTAAGGGGTACTATGAAATTTAATATGACCTGTATGTAGCCATTACCTGTGATATTGGCCTGTCCTGTAGTTTCTCAATTCTGACAGGTTCTTGGTTGGATAAAGGAAATGGCATCTGCTCTTTATTAACCCAAACAAGGTTTTCAGGAAATTCATAGTCAAAATCTGGATTCTCTTTCTTTGGACGCTCAGGACGAAGTCTTTTATCCCGTTCTGAACCATTTAAACTGTCTCCTGTAAAGAATGAAAGCAGTCCATCTTAGCAGTCTGTTTTGCGACATTTGGACCACCCAGGGAACCATTCATTACCATTTAATACCTATTAATACAGTATGTTATATGTCACAAAGATAACCCTCACTTGGATGTGCTATATATAGATATCCTTTTTGGAACCACTATTAATTAAGAAATAGAAAACTATCTGTTGAGTAATAGAAACACAAGTGGAAGTTTGGGAGAATGAGAATTGCTGTAGTAACATGCATGAGCCATAGGCGTGTTTCAACAGTTTTTTCAAGTTCTCGCAAACTTTCACGAGTGTTTCTAATAAATGGGAAACAACTTGTTTACTTTGATCATCAAAATGTAAATTCTCTTTGCTCACTCCATCATTACGTCAGCGGCTCATGCTAGTTCTGTGTTTCTATCGATTTATAGAAACACGATTTTTACCCAATCAGCATGCCTATTTAGGGCTGTTTTCTAATACCTTTTTAAAGAAATAGGTGTAAAGGAGTAGATAAAGAAATTGTTGCAACAAAATATCATATAAAAGTTGCCTGCTTTAAAGTGACCCTGCTAATTTTTTTGCAGTTGCAGGGCTTGACACTTACTTTTGACGTAACTTTCCACTATGGAAAGTATGCTTAAAAATTTACTTTCCACAGCAGAAATATATTTTCCAGAATTGAAGAAAGCATATTTTTTACTTGCCATAATCACTAACAAACTCTGATAGCCACTCTCCTCAAAATCTACGTCTAGTCATCTTCCTTTTCTTTTCATATTTTTTTTTTCTCATGTTGTTGGTGTAGAGAACTGGAATGAGTTATAATTATTCAAAAAGGGACTAGCACTAGTTGAAGGATGATGTACTCAAAGATGGAGACAAACACCTTCCACACGAATAAAAACAGTTACACGCTTGTTGTAATTTGTCATGAATTGGGCGTGATGGCTGTTCTTGGTCTGTTCATTCTTGACTCCTTGGCGTACCTTCATCGCTACACACCAAAAAAACCAACACGGAAAAGGCTTAATATGTTGTTGATCGAAGGCACACTCAACAATGAACATGACAGAACGCATTCAAAATGGCGAATACCATTTTCATTCCCAGTACTGCTAAACTCCCCTATTGCATAATCCATTTTGTGCCCAGTCTTCCTACACCAAGCACGATGGATAAGGATTTTGTGGATACATTCTTGGCGTTCCGAAAGGGAGTTCTTCCTTTAATCACAATCTTTTGTATTATTTATATCTACTGCATGCATTACTTTTTGTACCAGCCTCTTTGAACACCAAAAACAACTTTCCAGACTGTAGAAAACAACTTGCCTGATCAGGCAAGTATTTTTCGTCAATTGACATTTGTTACTTTCCACCGAATCTACTCTTACTCTCCAGTGGTGAACGGGTAAGTGTTAGTGTCGAGCCCTGAGTTGTTAGATAAGCCAAGTTGTGTACTCATCTTTCTGCAACCAGTCTAAGGGCATAGTTTTAATTATCTGCTTGCAGGTAATTTCACATTGACCTGTCGTTTACCTATTGTAATACAGCCTGTATATCAATGAACAAAAAAAGTTCTTCCACTACCTATATAAATAAAATCATATTCTGTGGGTTTTCAAATTTATTTTTTTTTATTTTATTTTTGCCTCACACAATGAATTACAAGCAGAATAAAAACAATAATAAACAAATAAAAGCGATAATAAATGATAGTAAATAGGTTAATTAGGCTGATTCAAACTGAATTGAAAGTACTCAA
>JAHPZR010001914.1:27500-30113 GCA_019787425.1 Platygyra sinensis
CATTTTTCATAGTCAACTCAGCCTGGTTTGGCCTAGGTTCGATTTCCCTCCCCTTTCTCGACTCTGGTCTACATTCCTGCCCGAGAAGAGAGGAGGAGGAGCAGCGTGGACTCCTTTCCCTAACAGCGGTTGGTAATCGAGCCTAGGTTTTGCCTTCTGTTCCGATGATAACTTGGGGTAGAGAAGAACAAAAATATGCCTAAAAAAGAACTCCTTCAGGCTCAGGGTTACTCAAAGTCCGATAAAGCGAACACAGGATTAGCGAGAAGTTTTATTTCGGTTTTGGAACTTTCCGGTGAGGTTTTGTTAACGTTGTTTATGTTTTTTGCCAATCAATTTTGACTTGGAATAATCTGAACCAAACAAAACATAAATAATAATAATAATAATAATAATAATAATAATAATAAAATATTTATATAGCGCTAGTATCCTTAAAGTTCAAAAGCGCTTAACAAGAACAACGAAATAATAAAGTTATAAAAACGCCTTTTTAAAAAGGAAAGTTTTAAGTCTGTTTTTAAAAACGGACACTGAGGAGCTGTTTCTAATGTCGGACGGCTAAGTGTTCCAGAGTGTGGGGCCTCTGGGGGCTGCTACGGAAAAGGATCTCTCACCGTATGTCTTCAAATTATAATGAGGAATCACAAGAAGGCTTTTAGATGATGAACGTTGTTGACGAGAAGGAACGTAAGGTGTGAGTAGATCGCGAATGTACGATGGTGCAAATGAAAAACAGTGAAAAGCATTTTTATACAAGAAAAATGAATACTCTGAGTAACTTTTAATCACGAGTTAGTGTCGAACAACCTCCGTGCAAGCCCTGAAGACTAACATTAGCTGACGTTCGTTAAAAAATGCCAGCACATCCGGACTGTAACAAGCGGCGATTTAATTGGTTGATTTTGTTGGTAGCTCTAATCTGATTGGTTTGACCTACTTCGTCCATCTATTCAGTACTCATCACATTGTCCAGACCCGACGACTAAGGGTTTTTTTTTTTGACAAAAAGATTACTCTGTGATTTAACAACAGGGAAACGATACAGGGAAGCTGAGGGAAACGTTTTACCAGCTCATACAGTCACGATTTTTCGTCCCCTGCATAACTGCTGTATGCTGGTACTTCGGTTTGAACATCTCTTGTTCTCTTGGGAGAGGATTGATCCTGTATTGTTCTCACGCCGGTGGCGTAAGGATTTATGAGAAAATCTGGCCTTAAATAAGTAGTTCCTGTCGTAAGGCTCTTTAATTCTTGAAAACTGCCTTGGATAAATTGGGGTACAGTATAGCCTATAGAATTTGGGAGAGGTCGACAATATAAGAATGAGATCAAGCACTGAACCTTACAGAGTCCTTTGCGGTGCTTTTAATAACGGGCACAACATTCAATGTTCAAATGGTCTTTAATTGCTCAAGCAATTAAAGACCCATTTCTTTATTGAACGACTATATCCCGTATCTAGTTCAAGGAAGCACGCTTATGAAATTAGCTGTCAAAATGTTAGTGTTATTACGAGTTAACGAGTTAGTTGTGCTCTGGACACCAGAGGCTTTTTATAGGCGGTGGTTTCGGTCAGCCAATCCCGCGAGACGCATCGCTAAGCACTCGGGTTAAACGTTAACTGAAGAATCAGTGTTTCTTGTTTAAAAATGTTTTTAGCCTCTAACGTTTGGTGCAGTTTGGGATTATTACCGCTCAAAACTAAAGGGCAAACAATATAAACAGATTACCTGACCACTGAAAATTGAAATCGAAATTCTCGCTAACCCTGGGTTAGCTTAATCAGGCTTTGAACAACCCGGTCCTGGTGTTCAGGGTAAGCTTCTAGCTAGCTACTCAGGGTTTACGATTTTCCTTTCTGGATTATTATATTTGAACTACTTCTGGGATGGAGGGACCTCCTCAATCATGATACGGGCCACGGAGTTCCACCCGGTAAAACCATCAGATCCGGATTTCTTCCCTGCACAGTCCCCAACATTAATCCCCACTCGGACGGTTCCTGCCGAAATTCCCTGACAATAACCTCCAATGTAATGTACTCTGTGTATGTTGCTGTCTGTACTGCCGTGGTTTGAAGCAATGTGAATAAGGCCATCAATGGCGAGCGGACCGTTACATTCTGCACCGTTGAAGGTGAAGAACCAGCGCTTACAGCAATCCAGACAAAAAGCTATTCTGAGGTCACCATTGTACTCCACTTTCAAAGCTGTATCATGTGACTGCTTGGTAAAAACGCATTCCTAGAAAGATAGATCACGTTATAAACACTGAGTGCATGCTTAAAACAAAGGTTGTTTTTATTTCATAAAACGCAATATTACTTTATCCTTTACCTACAAAAGGTCGGTATCTGTAGCGAGGGATGAACCAAAAAGAGACCGTGATCGTATATTTTATATGCGTCTAGAATCTAATGCGCTTATGAATTCAGGCTCTGTAATAAATATAAAAAGTGCATTATCTGCGCCAGGAATCTGAAGCTCATGGATTATGTGCTCTGGGATAAGCCTTGGAATGTTTAATGGTCACCTGAAGCTTAGATATTCTCCAGCTGAAATTTAGCCGATATTTAGATATATCAAGAGACTATGATAGTCTCTTGGATAT
>JAHPZR010001917.1:0-15000 GCA_019787425.1 Platygyra sinensis
CCCTGTCCAGAGCTCCTTTACCACAGCTGTAAATATGGCGAAAAAAAATACGTTCCCACTAAAAGCACTGTTTATCTTGATACCAATCTTCACTTTTTGGTCAACTTTCTCGTGCACTCCATTTAAAAATATCACTAAATTATTTATAAAAGGGCTTTTCGAATTTTACAAAAGAACGAATCTTAAGCCAACACAATCTTAAAGTGCACCTAACACCAAAAGGTTTTTGCCCTGAAATAATAAAGCTTATTTTGTGGAGTAATTTGGTGCCAATTTTTTTTGATTTGGTTAAATCCTCGATTTTTTATGCCCCGTCAAAGTACGTCCAAATGCCGCCATTTTGGTTCGCGACCGAGTTTAACGGGGCATGGGTCGAGGGTCGGATGTGACGTCAAATCCAGAACACACGATGGTTCTGTAGTTGGCATATTTACTTGTTTTTGTGGGAAAGGCTGAGAAAGTAGTTCGAAAAATTGCCAGCCAGGAGCATTGTAAGGGAAATGTAGCTACTCAACAAACTTGCGGGAGGTATTACGCTTCATGTCATACCGATTTTATTTAGAGATGATCGACCTGAAGCGAAGAAACGTAGAAAGCGATGGGTCGATTTCGTGAAAGCGAAACGTGCAAAGCGTTCAATAGTGAGAGCCGTCGAGGAGTTTGTTGATCTGTTCTATGCATTTCAATCCAGATGATTTCGTTCGACGCCACGATTTTTGGGAAGAGGAGGAATCCATGAATCCATGGCTTAAGCAAGACGAATTTGGTAAAATCCGCTTCTCTATCGATTCATGCATCCGCTGTTGAATCTAATCTGAGAAACATCGGTCAGACAGCGCAGCCGAAAGAGACAAAAGGTAGGAAAATAGAGGGAGAATATTTCCTGAGCAAATTTTCTCTGCATTAATATGCTTAAGTTTCCTTCCTCGGTCAATTCTTAATTTGAAATCTGGGTGGGTAATTTTGGCAGAACTCAATTCCTTTCCAAGTCACTCTTCTTTGAGTTTCGAGAACCTTCTAACTCACTGCAACAATAACATTCGCTCATGTTTGGAGGGAAGCGACGCTACATTTATTTCCACGTTGCACGTAAAGAATACAAACACTGTTTCAAGACGAATAATAAGTTGATCTACATCATGAACGCATTAGTCTAAATAGTTCTAAGAAAGTGAATGGACTTGAATGTTATTTTGAAGGTATATTATGCGAGATAGACAGGATAGCAGGTGCGACAATATAGTAAACACGCGCCACGCGCTACAAATTATCATATTACTCTATGACTTCTACATATCTTTGCCTTCGAGTCTGTCCTTCAGAGCTAGTTTGAATTCTTTACTAGCTTCTACATCCTGGTATTTGGTTGTCTTTTCTGCGTTGGCCAGAGGCTGGGCGGCTGGGTGCTCAGCAAAAGACTAGCAAATAAATCAGCTTGGTCGTCGTCGGGTGAAGTCCTACTTCATGTCTTCAGCGATATAATAAATTTCAGAATCTTCTGAGTCAACATTCATTTCGGAATCCAACGAAGTAGAAGACATTGTTACTGAAAACAGAAATCTGTGGACTGTGGAGTCCCAGCGAAAAACTTGTGCGGCAAAATCGCTACTGCACTCGTAGAAAATAGAAGACCTGACCGGGGCAGACGAAGCTTTCGTTCTCTATTTGATGTCACAGCTTACACTCTCCCCAGATTCCCCATGCGCGGTTGGTATATTAGAAACTCGGTTTTGACGGGGCATAAAAATTCGAGGATTTAACCAAATCAAAAAAATTTTTCGCCAAATTACTTTATAAAATAAGCCTTACTATTTTAGCGATTTTTTCTTTTTTTTTGTTGTTGTTGTTAGGTGCACTTTAAGCCAACTGAAAGCTGGCTCTAAGCAAGCATTGGACTTTTCTATTTTCTCTTCTCTCTTTTCTCTACATATCACCCCGTTTTTGACTACAGCACTAGGAAGATATGTACAAATACATGTAATATAAAACGTGTTGGCAGGCCTGAATAACAAACAGTTTGTTAACGTTGAACTGTTTCATTTTGCAAATATCACAACATTCTCCTGAATGGAAAAAAGACTTCAGAGGCTTGTTCGAAAGCTATAGCTATAGCTTGTTCGAAAGCTCACATCACAGGTAATTCCTTAATAGAGAATGACTTATAACACCCTTTCATAAAGTTAAGTGGATCACAGTCACTTTGATTTTTCAACTGGAAGTCGTCAACAGTTAGTGGTAAGCTGCTATTCTGGTGTTCCTGTTTTTAGTACAGGTTTCTTAAACTTCTTTTAACTCTAACACGCTCGTCGTGACGTGTAAACCATGCCTTGCGTGTTGCACACAACATCTACGCACTTGTAAAAGTAGCTACCGTGCGTCTTTGATATTGATGTGGGTATTGGATGAATTATATTCATGAATTACTCTGTCTGCGATTTAAGGAAAATGCTGCAAGGTGCTTTTGTACGCTCGTATTCGACAGCATTGTTATCAACCCTATCACGTGAATAATTCCTCTCCAGCTGTGTTTGTTAGTATGGGTAATGAAGGGATGACGAGTGAAATTAGTAAATAACGGGACTGTAGATAATCAGATTTTTGAGACAACGGGCGAAGTGAAATTATTCTTAATTTCAAGAGTATACTATTTGACTATCTTTTAATACCATAGGTCACAAATTATGCTTGCAATTGTGGGTTTCGACTTGTTTAGTTTATTTATTGAGAAAGTTTGCGCTAAACGTTGCCATGACAAGTTTCACATGTGTGATTATATATTAAGGTGGAAATTTCGCTCCAAAATTAAGTAGTAATTTAAAATCCATGATTTTATAAATAAGATTGATAATGAGGTCAACTTGAAGACTATATTCAACAGCTTTGTCAGTAACCCTATTGTGTGAATAGTTTTTCTTTAGCTCTCTTAGTTATGGATATGTCGATACTGCGGAGTTCAACTTACAGTCTTAACAGATCAGTGTTGTTTGGTAAAATTCCTGGAGGCAAGTCTTTTAACTGATTCTCTGACAAATCCCTAACAAGAAAACATCACAGAAAGTAGTTTAAAGCGGGGGCTATCAGTAAGTTATATAGGGTGATTGATCAGGTGAGGGTAGTTCTGAAAAGAACCGTTGTTGTTGGTGAATTTATGTCTTGAAAACCCGGAGAGATGTCTAGTTTAAAGCGTTTGTTAGTTAAAGCTGTAAGATCGTGCCAACTTTTTCAACAACTCATTTCGATTGTTAATCTAATTAAGTTGCTCTCTTCTCTCAAGTCAAGAGAAATTCGTTTGAAAGTTGCCAGTAGCTTTTGACGTCTGCTTTAATACGTTTGTCATGGACTGGAATAGCAGCTTTCCACATTCAGTTGTCGAACTTTGCGTTTACTGTAGTTTAAGCACTGAGCTGACTCCCAGTTAATTGTGTGGTATCGTGTTAAGTTTTCAGCCAGTCTCGCCCGATATACGAGCCCAGGCAGCCTGACCTTCAGATCTTTCAGACCGCTCCTTTTCTGTCGTGCCGGGGATTTCCTCTGCTTTTTAACCTTGGCCAGTAACATAGTTGCGCAGGTACGGACGACATTTACAAAATAAAATAAGTTACAAACACAACCCAAAGCTGTGAAGCAAAATAAGTAATTCGAACTACTCTTGAATTGAGTAATGTTCTGAAAAAATTCGCAATATTTTCTTATTTTCAAATAGAGCATAATGGCACCATGCGGTAGTAGATATCGCTCACAATACAGCAGTGCCGGATGGCAATGGTCCTGGAACTGACTTCAGCTGTCTCCCTCGACACGAGACCGATATCATATAATGAGTTCCCTCGAGGTATTCGCATGAACAGTGACTTGGGCATCCTGAAATGACAGTAAATACTAAGTAGTTATTTATACCGTGCTGTTTAACACGATGCTTTCAAATGCGTCTTAAAACGGTTTAAAAAACAGTTAAAAAACATTGAAAGGAGAATTTCGCTCAAACTGAGCTGGCACTTTATTTTCTTAACCAACGAAAATGTCAGCTTCAAAAGCGCTTTAAAACCCAAACCTAGCAAACTTAAGTTCAAGTAACTTAGCAAAGGGTTTGGAAGCTAAATCATTGTACTAGCTTTGAGTTGGCCAAAAAGTACCAACTGTTGAGTGAACTTCTCTTTTAAGAGTGTGTCCATGAGAAAAGCGTAGAACCAGACTGAAGTGATAAAGCTTTAATCATTAATTTTGCTCAAATTTGGCACAAAATGTTGGGTTTAGTGAGTAAATTATTATGGCAGTTACTTCAAGCACACTAATTTATGCATATTTAATAAGATGTCTTGGTTTAAACAATAGCCCTTTTCACGGTTAATTTTTCTCATTTGCATTACAATGTAATCCAACGTGGATGCGAGGCAATTTCGGGCTAAAACTACAAAATAGCCCGAAATTGCCTCGCGTACATGCTAGATTTGATTGTAACGCAAATAAGCAAAGTTAACCGTGGAAAGGGCTATTCTATTTCTCTCTGTGGCTCCATGTTTAGTAAGGTGCATATTTCATGGTCCTTGTCTTTGCTCACCGTATATCAGTATAAAATCTAACTTCTATGAATTCTACAATCAGCGACAAAATTGTTGACACACTCACCTTTTTACACCCCTATTTCGTCACTGTGATCCCTTTTTGCCCTCCTATCTTGTCCGTTCAGTCCTGCTCCCTCCAAACAATGTTGTACCGCAATTGCTGTGATCTTGGGGAACAAACAGACAACATTGAATGGGACAGCAGTGTCTTTTCCACAATTTTTTCGCGATAAAAAGAGTGGTGTTAGTTGGTGCACTGATGGTACTATGGAAAGACAATGTGTCAACTAATTTTGTCGCCGATTGTAGGTTTTCTGATGGGAACAAAACAAAAACACCTTGAGTTCATCAATGCGGAAAGTTTCCCTTTGCTTGCGTCAGTTCAATCAATACAAATTTCTGTCATTTAACTGGCGGTCCCTTCAAAATTAAACAACTGCGGGTGTGAAACTAGCGCAAGGGTTCAGTTTATTTTGAGCCAGGAAAAGTCGCCTCCCGTTTATGAAAAATCTGGCCAAAAATTCCCTTTCCAGATGATAACTTTTGCTAAATTTAATTCAAAACTCCTTGTGACTATTCGACATTTTGTCTGAAATGCCAACATTTCGCCGCCATATTGGCGAAATTTCAGAAAAACGAAAACAAAATTTGGCAAAGATTTTTTCCATTTTTTTTTTTTGTATACTACTTTTAATATTGATCACGTGCGTTATTGTATGCTTAGAACTCACTTTCAATAAAACGACAAGTTCCTCCTTCACTGTCTCTTCATCATTCTCCTTCACCTCGCAGCTATAGTTGTCGTTGTTTCTTTTTACAATCCCCATGCTATATCTCACACTTGTGCTGTTTTGCACAACGAGTCCGTTCTTTCGCCAAACAATAATTGGCGCTGGAGCACCTTCTGCCAAACACCACAAGAATGAAGTTTGGTTGTACAGTACAAACTGCTTTGTCGCTACCTGAGCATTGATTGGTGTAACTGAATTAAAGAAATTTTATGAAATTAATGCTCTACTTTTTACTATGTCCATTACTGGTAGACAGCATTTTAGTTATCGTGAGTAAACAATACTTTTTTTGATTAGTATGTGATGTAGTCAAAGTTTAACTTTTTATTTGGTGATAAAGTTTGTTGTTATTGTTATTGTTGTTACAATAAGGGAGTTATTTCACAAACCAAAGTGGCTATGAGCCACTCAACTTGCATGAAAAATGGATCGTCTGTAAGCAGTGACAATCTTGATACTCCTAACTTGAGGTTTTAATCAGTGGTAAAACGAAACAGTAAGAGAATACCGTGACGAGGAGATGTACACTGTTGAAAGCACTATTCGTGATCCTCGTCCAAGACAATTATAAAGAAAGTATGGCTCTTTGTCTGATCTGCAAGGCAAGTTTAATCGGTCCCTCATTTTCATTCCTTTTTTTTCGTTCTTTATTTTCCCAGGCGATATCAGAGATATTTTTTTGTCCCTTTGAAATTAAAAAAAAAATGCAACGTAGTATTGTAACGCCACAAGGACAACACCGCGTCTTGTTCGCTCAACAAGTAAGCTCTGTTCGGCTGAGTACCTAGGGGCGCTGTCCTTTTGACTGGAAAACCCGGTGAGAATTTTGCTCCAGATGGAACAGTACAATTTTTCCTCCGGAGAAAGTGGAACGGGAGCAGCTGTACCATTTGACAAAAATTTACTTTTTCCTGGGAGAGCCTGGGTGCTAAAGCTTGGCAACAACAAACATGGCTGGCGAATTTGCAGTGGTGTTTGAAGTTCTGTTGAATGATATTTACGCATTTCACCTAATCCAAGAAGAAGAAGATAACTTGCCTCCGAATGTGTTTTTCTGACGGCAACTTACTTGCCCGGAGGTGAGTCCGTCTCATGTTATTTCTCCTAACGGTAGTGTCTTCTGATATTCATCGATGAATTTCAGAAGACACTGTTGGTCGAAAATACCCATGAGACGGACTCAACTTCTCGGGCAATCAGTTGCCATACGAAAAACCATTCGATGGCAAGTTATCTTCTTCTTCTTGGATTAGGTGAAATGCGTAAATATCATTCAACAGAACTTCAAACACCACTGCAAATTCGCCAGCCATGTTTGTTGTTGCCAAGCTTTAGCACCCAGGCTCTCCCAGGAAAAAGTAAATTTTTGTCAAATGGTACAGCTGCTCCCGTTCCACTTTCTCCGGAGGAAAAATTGTACTGTTCCATCTGGAGCAAAATTCTCACCGGGTTTTCCAGTCAAAAGGACAGCGCCCCTAGGTACTCAGCCGAACAGAGCTTACTTGTTGAGCGAACAAGACGCGGTGTTGTCCTTGTGGCGTTACAATACTACGTTGCATTTTTTTTTTAATTTCAAAGGGACAAAAAAATATCTCTGATATCGCCTGGGAAAATAAAGAACGAAAAAAAAGGAATGAAAATGAGGGACCGATTAAACTTGCCTTGCAGATCAGACAAAGAGCCATACTTTCTTTATAATTGTCTTGGACGAGGATCACGAATAGTGCTTTCAACAGTGTACATCTCCTCGTCACGGTATTCTCTTACTGTTTCGTTTTACCACTGATTAAAACCTCAAGTTAGGAGTATCAAGATTGTCACTGCTTACAGACGATCCATTTTTCATGCAAGTTGAGTGGCTCATAGCCACTTTGGTTTGTGAAATAACTCCCTTATTGTAACAACAATAACAATAACAACAAACTTTATCACCAAATAAAAAGTTAAACTTTGACTACATCACATACTAATCAAAAAAAGTATTGTTTACTCACGATAACTAAAATGCTGTCTACCAGTAATGGACATAGTAAAAAGTAGAGCATTAATTTCATAAAATTTCTTTAATTCAGTTACACCAATCAATGCTCAGGTAGCGACAAAGCAGTTTGTACTGTACAACCAAACTTCATTCTTGTGGTGTTTGGCAGAAGGTGCTCCAGCGCCAATTATTGTTTGGCGAAAGAACGGACTCGTTGTGCAAAACAGCACAAGTGTGAGATATAGCATGGGGATTGTAAAAAGAAACAACGACAACTATAGCTGCGAGGTGAAGGAGAATGATGAAGAGACAGTGAAGGAGGAACTTGTCGTTTTTATTGAAAGTGAGTTCTAAGCATACAATAACGCACGTGATCAATATTAAAAGTAGTATACAAAAAAAAAAAATGGAAAAAATCTTTGCCAAATTTTGTTTTCGTTTTTCTGAAATTTCGCCAATATGGCGGCGAAATGTTGGCATTTCAGACAAAATGTCGAATAGTCACAAGGAGTTTTGAATTAAATTTAGCAAAAGTTATCATCTGGAAAGGGAATTTTTGGCCAGATTTTTCATAAACGGGAGGCGACTTTTCCTGGCTCAAAATAAACTGAACCCTTGCGCTAGTTTCACACCCGCAGTTGTTTAATTTTGAAGGGACCGCCAGTTAAATGACAGAAATTTGTATTGATTGAACTGACGCAAGCAAAGGGAAACTTTCCGCATTGATGAACTCAAGGTGTTTTTGTTTTGTTCCCATCAGAAAACCTACAATCGGCGACAAAATTAGTTGACACATTGTCTTTCCATAGTACCATCAGTGCACCAACTAACACCACTCTTTTTATCGCGAAAAAATTGTGGAAAAGACACTGCTGTCCCATTCAATGTTGTCTGTTTGTTCCCCAAGATCACAGCAATTGCGGTACAACATTGTTTGGAGGGAGCAGGACTGAACGGACAAGATAGGAGGGCAAAAAGGGATCACAGTGACGAAATAGGGGTGTAAAAAGGTGAGTGTGTCAACAATTTTGTCGCTGATTGTAGAATTCATAGAAGTTAGATTTTATACTGATATACGGTGAGCAAAGACAAGGACCATGAAATATGCACCTTACTAAACATGGAGCCACAGAGAGAAATAGAATAGCCCTTTCCACGGTTAACTTTGCTTATTTGCGTTACAATCAAATCTAGCATGTACGCGAGGCAATTTCGGGCTATTTTGTAGTTTTAGCCCGAAATTGCCTCGCATCCACGTTGGATTACATTGTAATGCAAATGAGAAAAATTAACCGTGAAAAGGGCTATTGTTTAAACCAAGACATCTTATTAAATATGCATAAATTAGTGTGCTTGAAGTAACTGCCATAATAATTTACTCACTAAACCCAACATTTTGTGCCAAATTTGAGCAAAATTAATGATTAAAGCTTTATCACTTCAGTCTGGTTCTACGCTTTTCTCATGGACACACTCTTAAAAGAGAAGTTCACTCAACAGTTGGTACTTTTTGGCCAACTCAAAGCTAGTACAATGATTTAGCTTCCAAACCCTTTGCTAAGTTACTTGAACTTAAGTTTGCTAGGTTTGGGTTTTAAAGCGCTTTTGAAGCTGACATTTTCGTTGGTTAAGAAAATAAAGTGCCAGCTCAGTTTGAGCGAAATTCTCCTTTCAATGTTTTTTAACTGTTTTTTAAACCGTTTTAAGACGCATTTGAAAGCATCGTGTTAAACAGCACGGTATAAATAACTACTTAGTATTTACTGTCATTTCAGGATGCCCAAGTCACTGTTCATGCGAATACCTCGAGGGAACTCATTATATGATATCGGTCTCGTGTCGAGGGAGACAGCTGAAGTCAGTTCCAGGACCATTGCCATCCGGCACTGCTGTATTGTGAGCGATATCTACTACCGCATGGTGCCATTATGCTCTATTTGAAAATAAGAAAATATTGCGAATTTTTTCAGAACATTACTCAATTCAAGAGTAGTTCGAATTACTTATTTTGCTTCACAGCTTTGGGTTGTGTTTGTAACTTATTTTATTTTGTAAATGTCGTCCGTACCTGCGCAACTATGTTACTGGCCAAGGTTAAAAAGCAGAGGAAATCCCCGGCACGACAGAAAAGGAGCGGTCTGAAAGATCTGAAGGTCAGGCTGCCTGGGCTCGTATATCGGGCGAGACTGGCTGAAAACTTAACACGATACCACACAATTAACTGGGAGTCAGCTCAGTGCTTAAACTACAGTAAACGCAAAGTTCGACAACTGAATGTGGAAAGCTGCTATTCCAGTCCATGACAAACGTATTAAAGCAGACGTCAAAAGCTACTGGCAACTTTCAAACGAATTTCTCTTGACTTGAGAGAAGAGAGCAACTTAATTAGATTAACAATCGAAATGAGTTGTTGAAAAAGTTGGCACGATCTTACAGCTTTAACTAACAAACGCTTTAAACTAGACATCTCTCCGGGTTTTCAAGACATAAATTCACCAACAACAACGGTTCTTTTCAGAACTACCCTCACCTGATCAATCACCCTATATAACTTACTGATAGCCCCCGCTTTAAACTACTTTCTGTGATGTTTTCTTGTTAGGGATTTGTCAGAGAATCAGTTAAAAGACTTGCCTCCAGGAATTTTACCAAACAACACTGATCTGTTAAGACTGTAAGTTGAACTCCGCAGTATCGACATATCCATAACTAAGAGAGCTAAAGAAAAACTATTCACACAATAGGGTTACTGACAAAGCTGTTGAATATAGTCTTCAAGTTGACCTCATTATCAATCTTATTTATAAAATCATGGATTTTAAATTACTACTTAATTTTGGAGCGAAATTTCCACCTTAATATATAATCACACATGTGAAACTTGTCATGGCAACGTTTAGCGCAAACTTTCTCAATAAATAAACTAAACAAGTCGAAACCCACAATTGCAAGCATAATTTGTGACCTATGGTATTAAAAGATAGTCAAATAGTATACTCTTGAAATTAAGAATAATTTCACTTCGCCCGTTGTCTCAAAAATCTGATTATCTACAGTCCCGTTATTTACTAATTTCACTCGTCATCCCTTCATTACCCATACTAACAAACACAGCTGGAGAGGAATTATTCACGTGATAGGGTTGATAACAATGCTGTCGAATACGAGCGTACAAAAGCACCTTGCAGCATTTTCCTTAAATCGCAGACAGAGTAATTCATGAATATAATTCATCCAATACCCACATCAATATCAAAGACGCACGGTAGCTACTTTTACAAGTGCGTAGATGTTGTGTGCAACACGCAAGGCATGGTTTACACGTCACGACGAGCGTGTTAGAGTTAAAAGAAGTTTAAGAAACCTGTACTAAAAACAGGAACACCAGAATAGCAGCTTACCACTAACTGTTGACGACTTCCAGTTGAAAAATCAAAGTGACTGTGATCCACTTAACTTTATGAAAGGGTGTTATAAGTCATTCTCTATTAAGGAATTACCTGTGATGTGAGCTTTCGAACAAGCTATAGCTATAGCTTTCGAACAAGCCTCTGAAGTCTTTTTTCCATTCAGGAGAATGTTGTGATATTTGCAAAATGAAACAGTTCAACGTTAACAAACTGTTTGTTATTCAGGCCTGCCAACACGTTTTATATTACATGTATTTGTACATATCTTCCTAGTGCTGTAGTCAAAAACGGGGTGATATGTAGAGAAAAGAGAGAAGAGAAAATAGAAAAGTCCAATGCTTGCTTAGAGCCAGCTTTCAGTTGGCTTAAAGTGCACCTAACAACAACAACAAAAAAAAAGAAAAAATCGCTAAAATAGTAAGGCTTATTTTATAAAGTAATTTGGCGAAAAATTTTTTTGATTTGGTTAAATCCTCGAATTTTTATGCCCCGTCAAAACCGAGTTTCTAATATACCAACCGCGCATGGGGAATCTGGGGAGAGTGTAAGCTGTGACATCAAATAGAGAACGAAAGCTTCGTCTGCCCCGGTCAGGTCTTCTATTTTCTACGAGTGCAGTAGCGATTTTGCCGCACAAGTTTTTCGCTGGGACTCCACAGTCCACAGATTTCTGTTTTCAGTAACAATGTCTTCTACTTCGTTGGATTCCGAAATGAATGTTGACTCAGAAGATTCTGAAATTTATTATATCGCTGAAGACATGAAGTAGGACTTCACCCGACGACGACCAAGCTGATTTATTTGCTAGTCTTTTGCTGAGCACCCAGCCGCCCAGCCTCTGGCCAACGCAGAAAAGACAACCAAATACCAGGATGTAGAAGCTAGTAAAGAATTCAAACTAGCGTGTGTTTGTTAGTATGGGTAATGAAGGGATGACGAGTGAAATTAGTAAATAACTGGACTGTAGATAATCAGATTTTTGAGACAACGGCGAAGTGAAATTATTCTTAATTTCACGAGTATACTATTTTGACTATCTTTAATACCATAGGTGCACAATTACGCTTGCAATTGTGGGTTTCGACTTGTTTAGTTTTTTATTGAGAAAGTTTGCGCTAAACGTTGCCATGGCACTTTGAAGTTTCACATGTGTGATTATATATTAAGTGTGAAATTTCGCTCCAAAATTAAGTAGTAATTTATAATCCATGATATTATAAATAAGATTGATAATGAGGTCAACTTGAATACTATATTCAACAGCATTGTCAGTAACCCAGTTGTGTGAATAATTTTTCTCTAGCTATCTTAGTTATGGATATGTCGATACTGAGTTCAACTTACAATCTTAACAGCTCAGTGTTGTTTTTGAAAATTCCTGGAGGCAAGTCTTTTAACTGATTCTCTGACAAATCCCTAACAAGAAAACATCACAGAAAGTAGTTTAAAGCGAGGGCTATCAGTAAGTTATCTAGGGTGATTGATCAGGTGAGGGTAGTTCTGAAAAGAACCGTTGTTGGTGGTGAATTTATGTCTTGAAAACCCGGAGAGATGTCTAGTTAAAAGCGTTTGTTAGTTAGAGCTGTAAGATCGTGCCAACTTTTTCAACAACCCATTTCGATAGTTAATCAAATTAAGTTGCTATCCTCTCTCAACTCAAGAGAAATTCGTTTGAAAATTGCCAGTAGCTATTGACGTCTGTTTTAATACGTTTGTCCTGGACTGGAATAGCAGCTTTCCAGGTTCAGTTGTCGAACATGTTTTTATTGTAGTTTAAGCACTGAGCTGAGTCCCAGTTAATTGTGTGGTATCGTGTTAAGTTTTCAGCCAGTCTCGCCCGATATACGAACCCAGGCAGCCTGACCTTCGGATCTTTTAGACCGCTCCTTTTCTGTCGTGCCGGGATTTCCTCTGCTTTTTAACGTTGGCCAGTAACATAATTGCGCATGTACGGACGACACTTACAAAATAAAATAAATTACAAACACAACCCAAAGCTGTGAAGCAAAATAAATGATTCGAGCTACTCTTGAATTGAGTAATGTTCTGCAAAAATTCGCAATATTTTCTTATTTTCAAATAGAGCATAATGGCACCATGTGGTAGTAGATATCGCTTACAATACAGCAGTGCCGGATGGCAATGGTCCTGGAACTGACTTCAACTGTCTCCCTCGACACGAGACCGATATCATAGAATGAGTTCCCTCGAGGTATTCGCATGAACAGTGACTTGGGCATCCTGAAATGACAGTAAATACTAAGTAGTTATTTATACCGTGCTGTTTAACACGATGCTTTCAAATGCGTCTAACAACGGTTAAAAAGCAGTTAAAAAACATTTAAAGGAGAATTTCGCTCAAACTGAACTGGCACTTTATTCTCTTAGCCAACGGAAATTTCAGCTTCAAAAGCGCTTTAAGACCCAAACCTAGCAAACTTAAGTTCAAGTAACTTAGCAAAGGGTTTGGAAGCTAAATCATTGTACTGGCTTTGCGTTGGCCAAAAGTACCGACCGTTGAGTGAACTTCTCTTTTAAGAGTGTGTCCATGAGAAAAGCGTAGAACCAGACTGAAGTGATACAGCTTAAATCACCAATTTCGCTCAAACTTGGCGCAAATGTTGGGTTTAGGTGAGTGAATTATTATGGCAGTCACTTCAAGCACACTAATTTATGCGCATATTTAATAAGTTGTCTTGGTTTAAACAATAGCCCTTTTCACGGTTAATTTTTCTCATTTGCATTACAATGTAATCCAACGTGGATGCGAGGCAATTTCGGGCTAAAACTACAAAATAGCCCGAAATTGCCTCGCGTACATGCTAGATTTTATTGTAATGCAAATAAGCAAAGTTAACCGTGAAAAGGGCTATTCTATTTCTCTCTGTGGATCCATGTTTAGTAAGGCGCATATTTCGTGGTCCTTGTCTTTGCTCACGTTGCTATAATATCAGTATAAAATCTAACTTACTATGAATTCTACAATCAGCGACAAAATTGTTGACACATTCATCTTTTTAAACCCCTATTTCGTCACTGTGATCCCTTTTTGCCCTCTTATCTTGTCCGTTCAGTCTCCCTTCCCCCAAACAATGTTGTGCCGCAATTGCTGTGATCTTGGGAACAAACAAACAACATTGAATGGGAGAGCGGTGTCTTTTCCACAATTTTTTCGCGATAAAAAGAGTGGTGTTAGTTGGTTGCACTAATAGTACTATGGAAAGACAATGTGTCAACTAATTTTGTCGCCGATTGTAGGTTTTCTGTTGGGAACAAAACAAAAACACCTTGAGTTCATCAATGCGGAAAGTTTCCCTTTGTTTGCGTCAGTTCAATCAATACACATTTCTGTCATTTAACTGGCGGCCCATCAAAATTAAACAACTGCGGGTGTGAAACTAGCGCAAGGGTTCGGTTTATTTTACGCCAGGAAAGTTCGCCTCCCCTTTCCAGATTACAACTTTTGCTAAATTTAGTCCAAAACTCCTTGTGACTAATCGACATTTTGTCTGAAATGCCAACATTTCGCCGGCATATTGGCGAAATTTCAGAAAAACAGAAACAAAATTTGGCAAAGTTTTTTCCAATTTTTTTTTTGTATACTACTCTTAATATTGATCACGTGTGTTATTGTGTGCTTAGAACTCACTTTCAAGAAAAACGACAAGTTCCTCCTTCATTGTCTCTTCATCATTCTTCTTCACTTCACAGCTATAGTTGTCGTTGTTTCTTTTTACAATCCCCATGCTATATCTCACACTAGTGCTGTTTTGCACAACGAGTCCGTTCTTTCGCCAAACAATAGTTGGCGCTGGAGCACCTTCTGCCAAACACCACAAGAATGAGGTTTGGTTGTACAGTACAAACTGCTTTGTCGCTACCTGGGCAAGGATTGGTGTCACTGAATTAAACAAATTTCATGAAATTAATGCTCTAGTTTTTACTATGTCCATTATTTGTAGACAGCATTTTAGTTATCCTGAGTAAACAATACTTTTTTGTATTAATATATTATATTGTTAAAGTTTAACTTTTCATTTGGTAATAAAGCTTGTTGTTATTATTGTTGTTACAATAAGGGAGTTATTTCACAAATCAAAGTGGCTGTGAGCCACTCAACTTTCATGGAAAATGGATCGTCTGTAAAGAGCGACAATTTGGTACTCCTAACTTGAGGTTTTAATTAGTGGTAAAACGCAACAGTGAGAGAATACCGTGACGAGGAGATGTACACTGTTGAAAACATTATTCGTGAT
>JAHPZR010001917.1:20000-40000 GCA_019787425.1 Platygyra sinensis
CGTCTCCTGCATCTTCGGTGTTATGGTTAGCAGGAGACGTAAAAGAACCCACACGCATATCGTAAAGAGTAGGGCATGAAGTTCCCGGTGTTGTGGTCTGGCCTTTGTTGTTATACTGTGAAATGCTCGGAGATATTAGCTCATATAGAGCTACTCTACAATCCGAGGGTAAATAAAGTATTCACTTCACTCCATGCAACAGGTAGGGAAAAGAACAATAGGCAGTGGAAATAGCAGCAGTTATTATTCAGGCTCTGATCACTCTCATCAAATTAAATTACATCATCGGTCCACATTCAAAAAGTGCAAAATTTGAATTTCAAATTGACAAGTACATACACTGGATTCTGTTCGAACATCTTTTCATTTTGGCTTTGAATTTGTTGCATTTCTAAATATAACACATCTTAAACTTACAAATTTTTGATGCACCAAAAGGCTAACTTTTGATTGGCGCATAGAACAAAGCTAAAATTTTACCGGCAGGTAGATTTTAGGGGAATGGGGCACATGTCAAGAAAAAATGTTGTTGATGTCACTTTTATATTGTTTTTTTTTCCCACGATTTTTCAATATCAGCCAATCAGATGCACCGATTTAACTGAAGTTAAAAATTACTTTTTCTCATCTTTTAATCAACTTTGCCAAGTGCCTGCCTACATTGTACTTGTTACGTGGATTGATACTTAAATATGGCATACAGTCCAGGCATACAGTACATTGACTGAATGTAAAAATAGAGATCCTGTTTTTGGTTTCCAAGTAAGCAGGCCTCATTAAGAAACAAGAGAGAGATCCACAAAACAAAAATGTTATCCTAATTCAATATTCTGACAGAACATAAAACTGATATGAATTAGCCTATTGGCACCTGAAGGGTTATCGTCCACCCCAGCATGTTTCACACAGAAGCGCACAAATCCAGATAGATATTACAGCGGTTATCAGTCACACGCGCCCTCCAACGATTTTTTGCCATTTCGAAAACTACGTTTTGGTGGACGTCAATCAAATGTCTCCATGACAATAACGGCGTCAAATTCTCAGAGTATCCGAGTTGCTCTTTCATATCATCTTTACTTGACTCGTCGATAAACAGAAACTGAGAAGTAAGACTTATAAAATCGTTTGAAGCGCCTTTTCGTTCGTCTCGCTCACGGGCAATGCTTTGAAGCTACAAATTTACAAACATTGTACAACCACAACAACATGAGAATGAACTAAATATAAATATAAACTTTATTACAGAATGAACTACAAAAGTCTAACTGCTAATCTCTTGCGGCTTTCGTTACCTTTTTATTTCTGACATTCCCACGTGCCGTGTGGTTCTCTTGACGGTTTGCTTTGCATATAATTTGCCTGTCTGGTACTAGTATTCCAACCACGCTTGAAACTCGTCAAGATTGATCTCTGCATGCCGGGATTATCACTGAGTATTTTAGCAAGGCGAATGACAAAAATTTCTGCGGTGAAAATAATCTGCATCCATAACAAGCTGATAAATAGTCAATCTCCACATAAAGCGACTCATTTCAGAGGCCAACTTTTTCAGCTACCTTGTATCTTTCCTTTCTTCGACTTTCTCTTTGGCGGATCGCTCACGGCTCTAATTTTGTTTCGTACGCCGCCTTCTTCACAAACGTTTCGCTCGCAAAAAGTGTTTATGCTATGCAATTCAAAGACAAACCATGTTTCCTCTACATAAGAGCCCTCCATCTCAGCGAAATTGCAAATAACTTTGTCAGAATAACTGAGCGATTATTCCTGATCCAACGACGATCGAACATGGCCGTGAAACTGACACGACGAAATGAACACGAATATTGTCATGGATACATTTGATTGACGTCCACCAAACTTAGTTTTTGAAATGGCAAAAAATCGTCGAAGGGCGCGTGTGACTGATAACCGCTGTAAGTAACTTTTACAGTTTTAATTAGATATGCTAAAAGACAAATATTTAAATTTTTAGGGTTTTGAACAGAGCTTATTGAGCTTGATAAACTGATTGCAAACACCAAGCTGAGGTACTCTCATGTGAAAAGGCTGTGGATGCTTGTCTCTCAAGGGTTGTGGAAAGAGGACTGTGGTATCATCATTTGTCTCATGATGAGGGAAATGGAGATGTAGATTTGCAACGCATCAACTACTCAGCCTGCTTGTCTTCAGCAGGCAATGAGGTCAACGGATGATTAGGCAATACCATTTATATCACAAGGGGGCTTGTGATTAGTACATTCAATCCTTTGTTCCAATAAAAAGTAGATGAGCAATCAAAATTTACAATAGCATTATAGCATTTCTTACAGCAGGGCCATAGTGCGAAAAAAAATTGACTGAGGCAATGTCCACAATTAAATTTTCTTTCTAACAACAACTTACTTTCTACTTCAGAAAAAGAAACAACAGAAATGGAAACAAATATGATTGAGGCCCAGGCTAGTAACCACTCCCTTCTTCCCCAACATGGCAGCAAATTACGACTAACAGCTGGACTAAGAACGAGAAAAATCCAAAATACTCTTGTAAAAATGTTCTTATTTTGTTCCACTATTAAATGACAATGTTGGTGCTGAAAATCGGTTATTCAAGATGATTTATTTAGGCTTTTCTTAAATTAAATCTCAATAACAAATCACAATGGCGTGAAATCGTTTTACAGAATCATCCAACCGCTAATGTTTTATTTCCACTAGACTGAGTTAAGAAAATTACATTAAGTATCTGAAAATTAAAAATTGATATAAGAAAACACAGCAATAGCTTTAATATACAGCGACTTTACCTCGCTCTCCGCTCGTCACAATATGGCTGCCGAACAACAGCATTCCGACTTGCTTGTAGAGCGTTTGTTCGTAGGGTGTTCGTCGTCAATACATGGCTTTGCAATTACGAAATTTGGTACAGCTTGTCTGTTTTTGGTTTTGGGATTGAACTTGAAACCCAGCTAAGCCATTACGAAACACATTGCTCCAAGAGGTTTCTTCTAAAAAGTTTGCTGACAGGAGGAAGACGAAATGTAGCTATACGGCCAGATGATTCGAACAGGCGGTTAAAATCCCTTCCTCTATCAATACTATCCTCGTTTTAACCAACGTGAGCTATTCCCTGAAGATTTCTCATCTGCTAAAGGGAGTAACAAGGCTCATTCCATAGATTTTGAACGACTACTACAATAACACAACCATATTCCTGTGTGAACGGGAAGCTCACCAATTATGACGTCACAAAATCCAGTTCCGACAATTTTCCGACGTTTCCACGAACCGTTCCGTTTGTAAGGCGAATTTGTCACCAGTGACAAATTATTGCTACGCATGGCAACCAATGAGATTGTTTCACTTTGTATAGACAATGGACTACGTCAAATGGCTTTTATCGTGTTTGCCAAAGTGGGCAAAGGCCGGCTTTCACGTGACGCGATGGTGGTCATCCACAGAGACACTATTAGCCTATAGTTTTGTCTGTTTTCTTTTTTAAATTTTACATTTGGTTTTCCCGGCGTTTATCTCAAAAAGTTAAAAATAATTCAATTGATTCTGAACTAGCGGGCGGAAGAAAATTTAGTGGTGAACAATATGTCTCGGAACTATCGGTCTGATAGTTGCCCCTTGGAAATTTTATGTTCTTAAAACCAGCATATTTGCCCTCGAGGTTTCGCTTCTCGGCAACTATTTGTTGTAAGAACATCAAATTTCCGCGGGGCAACTATCAGTCGATAGTTCCTCGACAGAAATACTCTATTTAAACAATAGAGTGTTTCTGTCGAGGAACTATCGGCTCATTGCTGCGAAGCCACCAGGCTTCGCAGCAGACTAATTTCGGTCGCGTTCGTGACCAGTCTGGATTGCCTGCGCCAGAAGCCAGGCTCATTTGAGATGTATTTTGGATGTATGTATATCACCGCATTTGCCTCGATTGCAAGTAATCGAAATCGAGGCTCTTTCGATTCATAAGAATCCTGTTTCGTGTAGAGAGCCACGTTTTCGCGGGCGAAGAGTTTGAAAGGAAGTGAAGGTTGTACAAACTCCCATGATTAAAGCCCATTTGTTTCTCAGAATATTTGAATCAATTCCTGAAACTTGGAAACGCTTTGAAACCCTTGTGGAAACGTGGAAACACTTTGGAAAGCCCTTACTGTTTAAAAATGGTTCGAATAAATCTTAGCACACCCGCTTTGAAAATGTTGAGGAAAAAATATTTTCCCAGTTGCGTTTTTCGTAGAATTTGAAATTATTATGCTTTCCACTTAAACTGTTTACTCGTTACAAAACTTTTGGGGCTCAAAACGGCAAATTTGAGCGATTTTGTGGATTTTGCATTGGTTGTTACTACACGTTATGAGAAGGAGTCAAGGGTGGAAAGATCATTTTTGACCGCTCCAGCACCAAGCAGATTTTCACCGATAAAATTGAATCGCCCAGCTTCCTTATCGAACACCAGATAAACTGAATGGTTGATGCTTCTTCTCGTAGCATTCAATCGAAGATCCATGTAAAATCCAAGTGCTAAACACCAAATAATTTTCGAGAAATGCTCGAAGCGACCAGCATCTGCGGCCGGAAATTCGTGTGCTAGGGATGTGTCACGCTGCTTGCTCACCCTGATTGTATGCATTCCTTAGCATCATCCAATCAGCGTGGAGTAACAGCGTGACTGTGGATGAGTTTTGGGAATGTCACAACGGCATTAAAAACGCAAGTCGTTCGAACGGCAAGGTAACGTGAAATGATTTTCAAGGAGCATTTAAACATTTAACAAGCAGTTTGGCAGTTTAACGGAGGAGGGATCAGTGAACATCAATTGAAAACAGCATGGTACAAAATACATTGTAGTCATAAGCTTATCGTGACGTGATGTGGTCGTGGTCAACGATTGTGAATACTCGATTGAAGGCTTTCGCATGAGTGAACAGTTTATCGTGTTGACCTCAGTACGTTTTTAGAACAGAAAAGTTTTTAGGCCCATTTGCCTTTGGCAAAATACTCTATGATCTAGTAAATGGTTTGAACTCAGGAGTATCAGTAGTTCGTATTGTGTGATCGTCCGGGTGAGTGTAGTTCTGAAAAGAACTGTTGTTGATGACTACACTCACCCGGACGATCTCACAATAGTTATACGAACTACTCTATGATCTAGTAGCTCATATTGACTATCCCTCTACAAGGCTTCCTAAATGACAAAAAACATCTTCCACATAAATTCACTCGAAGCACTTCACTTTCCAATGGAAACTACTAGTAGTTGCCCCTCGGAAATTTGATGTTCTTAAAACAAATATTTGCCCTAGAAGCAAGAACATCAAATTTCCAAGGGGCCACTATCGGACCGATAGTTCCGAGACATTTTATCGTCTTTATTGTTCACCACTTTATTTTCCCGTAGCGGCATGCCTCAAAACTGAAAACGTCAAGAACTTATTTATCAAAATTTCTAAACGTTATGGAGCGCTTAGGTGTTTCGTATTTTCCGTTGTATACTCTTCAGACGATATTACATCTATACATGTATAAACAATTTTATATGTCAACTGTTGATTTCTAAAGAAGAAACCTAAAGAGGAAACGTCGAATCTTGAAACCTTTGCGCCCGCTTGACGTCTTACTGTACCGTAGTTTACCGCAGCTTTAGCCTAAAAATATACTTGTCTTGCATGTCTTGGTCTCTTCTAACTAAAATCGACGTGAGACGATAAATTCTTTTCATCTTATCTAAAAAAAGTGTAGGAGAGAGCTGCCTTTGATGAGCCACTTCCGCTGAGCGGGCACTATCGTCTGATAGTTGCCCTAGGGCATTCTATTGACAGATAGTACCCGCGCGAGATCGTACCACGTGATCAGTTTTGACCAATGACGACAAAGGAAAATTTAGTCGTGAACTGTAATTAAACAATAGAGTGTTTCTGTCGAGGAACTATTGGCTGATAGTTGGACCGCAAAATTTGATGTTCTTAAAGGGCAAATATGCTAGTTTTAAGAACATCAAATTTCCAAGGAGCAACTATCAAACCGATAGTTTCGAGAAACAAACACTCTATTGTCTTTATTGTTCACCCCTAAATTTTCCCGTAGCGGCATGCCTCAAAACTGAAGACGACAAGAATTTCTTTATCAAAACTTCCAACCGCTATGGAGCGCTTAGGTTTTTGGTATTTTCCGTTGTATCCTCTTCAGGTGATATTTCATCTATACATGTATAAACAATTGTTGACTTCTAACCTGGAAGAAGAAACCTTCTAAAGAGGAAACCTCGAATCTTGAAACCTTTGCGCCCGCCTGACGTTTTACTGGTCCGTAGTCTACCGCAGTTTTCAACCTCAAAAAATACTTCTCCTGCTCTCTTCTATCTAAAATCGACATGGGACGATAAATTCTTTGCATCCTATCTAAAAAAAACCGTAGGATAAAGCTGCCTTTGATGAGCCACTTCCGCTGAGTGGGCACTATCGTCTGATAGCCGCCCTAAGGCATTCTGTTGACAGAAAATTCCCGCGCGAGATCGTACCACGTGATCGGTTTCGACCAATGACGACAAAGAAAAATTTAGTGGTGAACTATAATGTCAAAATAGCGCCCGTCCAAGGAAAATACCTGGATGAATAGTGGTCTTCCGTAAAAATTTTCTTGAAAACAGGCGGGCTTATAGAAAATAAAATTTTATTATGTGGATTTTGTCTGTTTTATTTTTCAAAATTTACATTTGATTCCAAGGCTTTCATCTAAAAAAATTGAAAATAATTCAATATGATTTTTGAACAGGCGTGTGGAAGAAAATTTAGTTGTAAACAATAAAGGCAATAGTGCTCTTGTCTCGGAACTTTCGACCTGATAATTTAATGTTCTTAAAACTAGCGTATTTGTTTTAAGAACATGAAATTTTCGCGGGGCAACTATCAGCCGATAGTTCCTCAATAGAAATACTCTATTGTTTAAATAGATAGTGAGTAGCGTAGCCAATAAGAGAACGGCATTAGTGACAGAACGCTAGTTGATTTGAACTAATCTGTGCTAGATAGTGAATATCGTAGAAGTGTGCCCTTGTTAACAAAATGACGGCCACTTCTTGGCGTTTTCGAAGTATCTTTGAAGAGGATTTAGATAAAGTTTTGAACGACTAGTAGATTTATACCGAAGTAATTCGATTATTCGCTCTCGATTTCTATGCGTGGTTATTGACTCGGGCTGCACCCTCGTCAAATATGGCGTTATAGAAATCGCGCACCAATAATCTCATTGTTAAGGAGAAACACAATTTCAAACCAATAAGCGCACGTGCTTGTTTTGAGTTTTTCAGCTTAGTCGTTGCTGTTACAACTGATCCCCAGTTTGAAGGAGTTTCATTTTGTTTTCTTTTCCGATTTGCATTACCCGAATTCACAATTAGCCAATCGCATATCAGAAGCCCTGTTCACTGTCCTGATCCCCTGCAATATCAAGTCACCCACCTAATATCGTCGGATTTTTCGCCGAATTTCTATTCAGTAAATAACTAACCGAACCTTTTTTGAACAGTTCAGTGACTTATTTGGCTCGGTTGCTCTCAAGTCAACAAGTAACACTTACAAATGATAACAATCAACATCCACGATACTTTACTTTTCAATAACGACTTCATGTCATTCAAATCTGAAAAATGGTACCAAAAAAATAAATTAGTTAATAAAATAAACTGTTTCACCTTGTAGATAAAATCTAAAGTACTTAAATAACAGAGTGAAAACTTTGATTTGAATCAGTAATCGCTATTGCGAATTCAACCCTGTACACAAGAGAGCGGGGTGGGGTGGGGCTTCAAGTGCCGAAACCGATTGAAAACTTTTTTTTCTTTAACAGGTGGATATATATGTAGCAACTGTATTTTCAAAAGCTTTTTCATCCAAATTTCATTTTTTATCGCTTGAATTATCTTTTTGGTTAGATTTTGGGTTTATGAAGGGTTCATTTGCTTAAGTTAATATCCAAATCTTTGATACCATCTGCATATTATTTCGGATTTTTTTTTCCAAAATAACTATTTTTAAAATAACTAAAATCAATTAAAATGTACATAATAAAGTAGGAAAATATCAAAATGGTATAATAATTAAGAAGAAAAATTTTGCATTGCATAAAAAAAACAAACTTAAATGAGGAAATAACCTGAAAAACAGAGAAAAAAATAGAATACAAGATAAAGCTCAGCGTGTCTCAGCTGCTTATTTAATGGGGTTTTTCCCAGCGAATATGTGCAACTTCCTTAAACTAAATTGTACTCTTTTTGGTGCAGAATCTAAAATGTTAAAGCACTTTTTAGAACAAAGTATTCGCCATGTTTCTACGGTGGCCCACAAGTGCACACCACTTTTAAATCGCTCACACCGAATTAAAATCACTCACACCGAATTGAAATCACTCACACGGAATTCAAATCACTCACAGCGAATTCAAATCGCTGACACCGAATTCAAATCGCTCACACCAAATTCAAATCACTCACACCGACACCGAATTCAAATCACTCACGCCGACACCGAATTCAAATCATTCACACCGACACCGAATTAAACTCACTCACACCAACACCGAATTCAAATCACTCACACCGACACCGAATTCAGATCACTCACACCGAATTCAAATTTTCACACCAAATTGAAATCTTCATTTCCTCCGGTCAGCGGTAAGGTGTCGCCTAAACATGCTCAAGTTAGAAAGTCCTGCTCGATTTGCCGCCATTTTTAGACGGTTCTGTTTCAGATAATTTGTTAGCCATGTTTTGTTCTTTTTGTGGTTTACAAGCTTCTGAAAATGCCAATTTCTGTTCTAGCTGTGGAAAAGGTGAGTCATTGAATCCTAGAGTTGGTTGTGCGTGCAGCTTATCTGGGTCTTATCTGCTTCGATCTTTATTTGCAAACCCGAATGTAAAGTTTTGGGGCCATGTGGTCGACTTACAACAAGAACAGGGTTGGCCGGTGTTTTTTGAGTAAACGGTTCTCATACAGGGATGTTTTAAGTTGGACCTATACAATATTTTTGTGCTGATATACGGCTATAAAGTATACTCGATCGATTTTTAGCGGAGACCTCAAAATCGGCTTTATCTTTGATCTAGAGCTTGTAGTTTCCCTTTGCTGTGTAAAATGTAAAATTATTTTGTTGTGGGTATGAGTTTGCCTGTACATCCCGGGGTGACGATCTTTATTTAATAAGTATAATCACGGGCAAAACTGTCGAGACACTGTTGAGACCAAAAAAGAATTGGGTAACACTACTCGCATTATCTACCCGTATTTCATTGCCTTGTGTCTTTCAATCCCCCCCGTATTTCAATGATTTTAAGTTTAACACAGTCACGTAAATTTCAAATAACATGAAACAACACTGAACAGGGGGGAAGGGGATGAATTGATTTTTTTGTGTGCTTGTAAGTGGAGGAAGACAAAAAGTGTACAATATCTCTTTGTCTCAACCAGCTCTGTTCACAACTGTAGACATAAGCAAGCAACCAAAAAAACAAAAACAGTGTACATACTGCATGTTTGACAGGTAATAATAACTTGTTTTAGTTGTACTTTTCTACTTATAGGCTTACTAGATAGCTATATTGACTGAAGTTAATTGTTTTAATAGAAATAACCAACGGGAAAGTAAGTTCAAGCAAAACCTCTGGTGGGACTCCCAGTGTTGTACCAGGGCCAAGTAAGCCTGTAACAGAAACTTGTAACCAATCAAAAACCGTCAAATCCTTTGAACAGTTCAAAGCAGCTAAGGGAAAACAGTGGGCATCAAGGGTTAAAGGTGCTAAGAAAAAGGAAGCTAAAACAACCAAAGAACAAGATGTCCTCATTAACATTGGTTTGCTGGAATGGAAGGAAAAGTTGTGTGCACTAAAACCACTAAGAGGAAAGAAATTAGCCTTGAGAATATCAAAGACAGCTAAGTATTCATTGCTGCGTGAAAAGGCTGAAGAAAAATGGAGAAGTTTTCACAGCAATTTATATGATGATGAACTTTCCTATGAACTGTTATATGAAGATGGACAGAAAGCTCTCTTTTTACCTGGTTGCAATGAATAATTCTCGTTGCAAAGATACCAAGAAGAAGTGGGGAAGGATTTTAACAAAATAACTCTTTTTCTCTGTTCTAGTGATGACTATCATAGGGCAGAGGACAAAACTGAATGCAGTGGCAGTGATGATTCTGAAGAAGTTGTGACAAAAAAAGTTAAATTCTCGTTGCAATCACCACCAGCTACAGAAAATAGTTTAGAGAATGACCAAGGTTTTGCTGAATTTGAGAGTAAGATGGGTGATAAGTGTGACAATAATCCAAAGGTTGACAGCTCAGTCATACTTCAAATCAAACAAGATGAGCAACTTGCTAAAGAGCTACAGAACCAAGTCAATGAAGAAGATTTCCTGGATTACTCAAGCTCTGCGAATCACCCAAACTCTCTAAATGACCTAAGCTCTGTGGAAAAGCCAAACTCTGTGGAAAACCCAAGTTCTTTAAATGACACAGGCTCTGTGGTTAAAGCTGTACAAGAGAGAGTTAATTCTTCTCAAAAGCTTTTTTTAGTTGTAAGAAGAGGAGCACCCTTCTTTAAGCTACTTACTCTGTGGCAACGAGAAGTAAACAGTAACAGTGCTGAGTATGCTCTAAGAGTTTGTTACCATGGAGAAGAAGGAATTGACAGTGGAGCCATGGGAAAATAATTTTTGGCACAAATGATTCAGGGAATTGGCAGCACAATGTTTCCTGCAGGAGGTCCAATGAATTCCACCTACCACATTCAAAATGGACATTTTAGAGCCTGCGGTCAGATTGCTGCTGTTAGTTTAGCCCAGGGAGGACCTGCACCTTGCTTCCTTGAAGAATGTGTGTACAATTTACTTGTCAAGCCAGAAGTTGATGTCAAGAACCTCAGTGCAGAATCCCATCTTACAGCAGCTGACCAATCAATTATAAATCAATTTTTTTTCTTTTTTTTTTTTTTAATAATAAAATATAATAAATACTCTACTTACAGTGTTACGTACTTGCATTAACAATAACAATACAACACTTACGGATGATTACATACATTAACTACATTACTTACGATATTTACAATCCTGGTTACTGAAAAAATTACAATGCTTTCCTTTAATTAATATCATTCTACAATAATACAAGTATGTACATGTAATAAAACACGGAAAGAAAATAGAATGAAATAAGAAAGAAAAAATATATATATATATAACGCACGAAGAGGTTTGTTAACAATGTTTTACTACATTAGGCTAGATTCTCAATTTTCCACTGCATTTTTATCTTATTTATTAACTGTAAATTATTAGGGTTTTTCTCATTAATTTTGCAACTATACGTGTACCTTTTTAATAGTAAGATAAGCAGATCCAGTCGGCGTCGGAGATTGTCACTTATAGCAGGAGGGGGGTAATTCTGAAGAAAAATTTGGTCCACCGATAAATTTATGCGAGTGTTGTTTAGGGTGTTAAACCACGATAAGATTTCTTGATAAAATTGAACATTCATAGGGCACTCCAAAAAGGTGTGCTCTAATGAATCAGGATTTTTGCATTGAGAACATGTGTCATCGTTCCTGATTTTGAATAGCTTGAGTTCCTTATTAGTTACTAAAATTCTGTGGAAAGCCTTAAAACCAAATTCTCTCAACTTTTTGTCACTCGTTGTTTTGTAAATTTTGTGTAAGATCTCTTTCCAACTAGAGTCAAAGTTCGGAAAACGTCTACACCATGTTTTAACAGCGGTAGGCTCTGTCCTAACTTTTTCCTGAAGTAATTTGTAGTAATCTTTACATCTAAATTTAGTTAAAGAGATAACTTGGTTTTCAGACAAATAGAAAGTATCCCATTCCTCAAATATATTTCTGTTTGTTATAGCAGTTGTTTGAGCTTTTCTCTTCAAATAATTCGGAATTGCAGCAATAAGTTGAAAATATTTTAAGTAATTTAATTGTACATCATATTTCCTTTGTAAATTTTCCAGCGATAAGAACTTACCATCTCTATTAAGTAAATCCTGAACGAAATAAATTCCTTTATCAAACAAACATTTCCAAAACATTGATTTGCTCTCTATTGTGATTTCTTTATTATTCCAAAGAATAAACTCACTGTTGTATACATCAGGATAACCACTGCGTACTTCCTTGAAATAGTCTAACATTTCACTATAAAAAAGAGGCATTTTCTTGTCAAAGTGCTTAGAGTCGTAATTGCATTTTAATAGGAACGGCAATCCTCCACATTTGTTAAAGTAACTATTAGGAATGGCTTGCCAGGTCTCATTTGTACAATTTAAAAATCTGCCTAACCAGCTCAAGCGTAGTGATTTTACCGCAGTGTGGATATTTGGAAAGTTCACACCACCGTGAGAGAATGGCTGATACATTACTACTCTTTTTACTTTGTCTTTTTTGTTTTTCCACAAGAATTTGAATATTCTATCTTGCACTGTTTTAACAACCGTTTCAGGAACTCTAAGCATGGAGGCCGCATAAACTATCTTGGATATGCCTAGGGACTTAACTAACATTGTGCGACCATACAAAGTTAGATCTCTCGTTTGCCACATATTTAACTTCGTATCCATCTTGTGTATTTTGACAAAAAAATTCAGATTATTATTCCTGTCTTGATTATATGATAAATTTACGCCTAGTGATTTAATCGGTTCTTGATAGGGTTGAAAGCCTAAAGGTTTAGTTTTATTATTTTTAGCTGAACCAATCCACATTGCTTTAGTTTTTTTCTTGTTCAATTTAAGGCCGGAAATGTCATTAAATTTATTTAAAACATCCATGTATTCTCTGAGCGCGTTAACGTCCCTACAAATGAGCGTTGTATCATCTGCAAATTGACTAATTTTGGCTTCTACCGATTGCGGAAGTTTTATTCCTTGACAGCTCGTACACTGCCTTATTTTTTGAGCCAAGATCTCTACACCTAACACGAATAACAAGGGGCTTAATGGACATCCTTGCCGAACTCCTCTTGATACTTTAAAGTAGTTACTTGAGTATCCTCCATTAATAACCGCACTTTCTACATCCTTATAGAGTACTGAGATCCATTTTCTAATAACAGGACCAAAATTAAAACATTTCAGTACATTTTGAATAAAAGTCCATTCTATTGTATCAAAGGCTTTTTCAAAGTCAATAAACAACAGAATCCCTGGTATTTTTTGCTCGTCTGTATATTCCATTAGATCATTCAACAGTCTGATATTTTGTCCGATGAATCTTTCCTTAATAAACCCTGTTTGATCAGGATGGATTAATTTTGGCAAGACTGGTTTAATTCTATTTGCAATGATCTTTGCAAGGATCTTGTAGTCTACATTGAGTAGAGTGATAGGGCGCCAGTTAGACAATGTCATCAAATTGTTTTCGTCTTTTGGGATTAAAGAAATAACTCCTCGTCTTTGTGATATAGACAATGTTCCACATTCAAACCCTGCATTTAATGAATCTAAGAGCGCAGGACCTATAAGGTCAAAGAAGGTTTCATAGAATTCTTTTGTGAAGCCATCATCGCCGGGAGTTTTGTTATTTTGGAAACTATTCACCGCACTTTGAACCTCTTCAATGTTTATTTCAGCTTCTAATTCAAGGTTTTCATGTTCTTCAAGGTGTGTGAGGTTCAAATTCCCAACAAAGCTTTGGAATTTCCTTGACATCTCCTTTTCTTCTCCAGGATCAAAGTTCGTTTTGTAAAATTGACTAAAGTGATTTTCTATTTCTTTATTTATTTTTTTAAAGTCTGATAAGAGCTGCTCCTCGCCATTATACAGTTGTGATATAATCTTTTTGTCATAGTTTCTTTTCTCGAGGTTAAAGAAATATTTTGTAGGCTTTTCTCCTTTTTCAATCCATCTAACCTTCGATCTGAATATTGTGCCCTTGCCATTAGCTTCGTATATACCTTGTAATTCTTTCTTTAGTGCTTCATATTCCAGTAGATCCTGTTGATCTTGGCAAACATCATTACAGATTTTGAGATCTAACTGTTCTATTCTGCTTTGAATAGCACTTTCGCGCGTTTTTAGTTGTTTACTTTTTCTTTTAGAATATCGTATTGTTTCGGATCTTATTTCCATTTTTATCATTTCCCAGAGCAATTGTTTGTCAGTTACATCAGCGTGTTTTTGCAGGATACATGGATAATAGTCTTTAATTAACTGTAAATACCACTCATCTTGAAGAAGAGTGTTATTAAATTTCCATAAGCCAGGGCCGCGTTTAAATTCTTCATTGAGATTAATGCTCAAAAAGACTGCTTTATGATCAGGTGCGATTGATGCTCGCGTTTCCACTTTTGTAACGTCATGCTGAAATTTGCCACTTATTAAGAAAAAATCAATGCGTGATTTTAGTTTCAAGGTTTTTGATTCATATGTGAATGTTTTAATTTTTGGGTGAATTTTGCGGTATATATCGACTAGATTGGCCGCTTCCATGAAATAAATTAACGAATTCCTGTACTTAGTTTCTTTCCAGGGTAATCCTCCTTGCTTATCTATTGAGTTAAAAGTTGTATTCCAGTCACCTGCAATTATTAAGTTGGACATATCAGTCAGAGATATTATCTTTTTAGTAAGAGAGTCAATAAAATCAATTTGTTCACGATAATCTGTGGGAGCATAAATATTAACAATGTTAAAGTTGGTCTCACCAGGCGTCTTGAGACGTAGTATTACAAATCTTCCATTCGTATCAAGCTCTACTATCTCTACTTGAATTGGAGAATTCGGTTTTATGAGCACGCAAACACCTTTTGAATGCTCTGAACCATGAGAATAGAAAATCTGGCCACCCCACTCAGCCGACCAGATCCGCTCATCTTTAGGATTAGAGAAAGTTTCTTGAAGGAGGTAAATATTTGCTTTTTGTCTTTTTAAATATGAGAATATCGATCTTCTTTTTTCTTGATTCCTTAAACCTCTAACGTTAAGCGTTAAGAATTTCACAGTAGACATTAAAAAAAAGAACTAAGCAACACTACAAAATAACTAACGGACAGACAAAACAATTACTTACCTCTCCTGGGAAATTACCGATCAACCGGCCAAAAGCCCGCTATCCAAGGTGCTAACTAGAGAGGTCGGATTACAACATCTTAAAAAAAAAGGTATGCAAAATCCGGCCTTTTAGCTCGTTGTAATTTGCCTTTAACAATTCCACGTCAACTACCAACTTCACGGTATTAGCTTTAATTTCCGTAAGCACGTTCCATACGTCGACCAGAGAAGGGGTTTCATTGACGCCTTCGTTGGTCGCCATTGCTGCCGACTTTCCCGATTCAAATGCTTCGTCTCCTTTGCCTTCGGCGGAAGAAGCGGCTTCAGTACTTGATGAGCTACTTAGTTTCTTCCTTTTCTTGCTTCCAGATTTTGTCATACTCCAGTTAATCGTGCATTTTAGCTCAAAAGTTGACCTCTCGAGCGCGCCGACTAAACGAACACGTCCATTCCCAACGACAGCTCGACCCAGATCAATTATAAATCAAATAAGAGAGGATGTGACTCCTCATCAAGAGATGATAATTGAGCATGGCTACACTGGCAACATAGATCAGGAACATGTCGACGACATAGTTCAGTCCATTATCATAAGCATCGTTACCAGGCAAGTTGTGATTATGAAAGAATTCATGGAAGGGCTTCATTTGTATGGTCTAGCAAAGATTGTTCTTTCTAACCCAGAAGTGTGCAAGCCCCTGTTTGTAAAAGCAGCTGGTGCACAAGACCAAGTCGATGCAAACTATCTTTTCTCATTGGTGCAGCCTATGTACTCTACACCAGGGAGTTCACGAAGACAAGTAGAGGAAAGCATCATGGATCACCTCCAGGACTTCCTCATTAGCCTTGAGGATGACCAAAATATCACAGGGTATGCATCACCAGTGACTTGGAATTATGAAGATCAAAAGAGAGTGACCAGCATCCAATCCAGCCTATGGAAAAGTTTGAGACTCCTGAACTGAAACCTTCAGGCATCATGGGATAGCTTACAGGTCAGAAACATCGACCTCTCATTGGTGAAGAATTAGTCATTATTGCAAGTTTTGATCATGACTGTTTTGCTAATAATCCTAATCATAAGATTTGTTTCCCCAATGTTAGAGCTTGCCCGAGGGAAATAACTTTTCCCAGTGCTCATATGAGTACTTATGAGGAATTTCGTCATGTTTTTACGATAGCTTATTGCAAAGGCCAAGCTTTTGGTAGGCCATAGATATAGTGTAGAGTGCACAAAAATGAATATGGTACACATGTAGAACTTGTATCACCTGATAAACCATGCAAAACCTTATTCGGCGTAAGACTATATTGGTATGTGATATTGTTCTGCTTTATAGATAGCAGATAATCAAGCCCAGCAAACCAGTGGCTTTGCCATTTTGCTGTGCATCTATCCCAACAAACGTTGTTTGAAAGAAAATTGAACAGGAAATGCAAGACATTTTTCTTTTTTTGTGATAACGTTATGTTTACTCAGGAGATATTCTAACGAAGACAAACACTGAAAAGCAACAACGTAGTGAAAGTATTAAGTAGTAAAAGTGGTGGCATGCTGCAGGAAACATTATTAATATGGTGTATATTAGTATTAGTAACGTTGTGGCATGTGTGTATTTCCTAAGAAGCAACTGACTGTTTTAAATGAGGTCCAGTGGTATTAGTTCATATTTCAACATTGTTTCACATTAATTTTGGAACTTTCATGTTTAGTTAGCCAATCTGGGTTTTGTTGATATTTCATGCTTTGAGAGCTTTGGGTGGCACCTGTTCTACACTTTTATGAAACATCAACTTGGGATCTTTCTTGGATGCTTAATTTAGTTTTACACCTGTGTGCATGTACTTGTACTGTTTAACTAAGGTTCCACAGAAAGTCTTGTTAACTGAACATTGCAGTAGAAAAGTTTGTCCCCAAGATTTCTCTTGTAAATGTGCCTAGGGAGAATACGTCTACTGGCTCTCAGTTGTTAAGTATTTGGATAAAGAGTTGTTAAGGAGCTCTGACATTTTTTGTTTAGCCTCATCATGTAGATAAAACCATATTAAAAACCCATTTCAAATGTATTAGCCTTTTTGAAGTTTTGAATTCTTCTCTTTTGTATAACTTCATGAAAAATATGAAATGATCTTATTAAAGTTACCCTTTGTATTCCTGTAACAAGTCATCCGCTAGTACGTTGCATCCTCCCCCAAAACCTATTCTCAAAGACTGGTAAAGATAAAATCACAAGCTGATTTCTTTTGCAACTAGGGAATGTGAAGTGGGTTACCATTTGTGCTGATATGTCTTCCAACTGGCTACGACCTTTAAGTTTAAGACGGAAGCAGCCCGCCTACAAGCTTTTCACTTCATGTACATAACACATGAATAATAATCCTAAGTGCTTCATATCCTGTGCTCTGTTTGTTGGGCAACAAAATAAACACAGATGTGCAACCTTGGGTTTTGAATTTCTAGCTATCTAATTGGCTCTCAACCTCAGTTATTGATATGGAAGATAGCCAGCTATGTTTTTACAATTTCCATCGCTCACCGCTTCATCGCACAGTGTTTACAATTTATAACTCAAAGTCTTAACGTAGAAAAGCATTTACATTTGCTCTTACTCGTAAATACTACATACACGGGAACATTTTTTCACAGCATTAACAAGACAATTATGTAAAAGATGTGAAAACGAACAAACTTGTCGAGAAAATAAAAGCAGTTTCGCCATTAATTGGGACTACAATTCAGTAACCTTTTTTACACCTTAATGCAAGTTTGTGGAATAATTACTAAGTAAACAAGCCATGAGCTGGTGTAATTAGGGCTACAAGCAAGGGGCTCAGCTCCTAAAAAACTGAAGATATGGATTGAAACAGTCATACATGTACCTGCCCACCTATAAGCAAAGGCTCATAGCAACCTCTGCTAAATGAACTTACACTACCCTCAATTCAACAATTATGAAATTCTGAAATTGTCAAGCAAAGATGAAGGCAACACAGGCTCAATAGATAGGTGGGAAAGTAAAAACAACGGTAAAATAGATTTGATACAGCAATTCACACGGTATCTCCAGAGACAAGCATGCAAATGCTTAACGGTAGTTGATTAATGTGCACAGTCCCTGCCCATGACCCCAGCAGAGTTTCAAATCCATACAATAGTACATTCATAAGTCAATTGCTCAAAGTAACAGTTGAATCTTTTGTCAGGTTGAAGACAAAAAAATGTAATTGCAAGCAAGTATTCCATATTTTTCCCTTTTCACTGTTTGTATCCTTTTCAAGATCCTCCTTCAGCAAACTCAATAAGGCGATTGTAATGAGCCAGTGCGTCCCTCCAATCACCAGGAGGAGTTAATTCTGCAGTATCAACCACATAATTAAAATATTCTTGAAAATCATTATGGCATTCATCAGAAGTAACATAGTTCTCTAAAACAAAGCGGCATTGCTCTTCAGTGACAGGGTGCTTAAAATCTTGAGCTGAATGCAATTCATGTAGGTGGAAGAGCTCATCTGGTCTACCAGAGACTGTTTCATGCCGTGATTTACGGATCAAATGGGTATTCCAATAGGACAATAACTAGACTTTTGGAGGGCATATTGTTTATTTGTGGCCCGAGTAGCATCATTTGCGCCCGAGCGGAGCGAGGGTGCAAATGATGCTACGAGGGCCACAAATAAACAATATGCCCGACAAAAGTCTTGTTATTATCATTATCATCAATATACAAGGTCATATCATGAAGAGTCTATGGCAATAAAATAAGCTTGATCTTTAATAAGTATGTTACTGAACTTAAGTACACTCTAACTTGTACAAAAGCACAATTTTGGCTTTTTAATAGAAAAGTGACAAAAAATAGTCTCGTCAATGTCCCCTAGCCAAAAAATAAACTTAATAATCAATGTATAGAACCAAATTTCGATTCAATTTAACATCAACTGTTTTCGTAAAGACTTTGTATTATTGTGCTATTCGCTGTCAGTGTCACTCTCCAAAATGCGACGGCGTTTCTTAGGAACGCTCTCCATTTGCTGCGCTGACCCTGCTTGGTACACATTCACTGTTCCTATCTGTATGTGTTGTGTACAGTTGGGATATGGCTGAGCCAAAGCCATAAACTGATTTTGCAGTGATTGTGAAACCAAGCTGCTTGGACCAGGGAGCGCGTAGTTTGATGAACTACCGGGAGCATCTTGTTTGCTCATAGGCTGAAACGCTTCTGTCAGAATCCTGGAGCATTCTCTTTTCTGTTCACTGGTTGTTTGGTTGATGTAGTGTGTGAGACTTCTTTCGTCTTTGTGCTTTGTTATTGAGCATATTTTCTTGGTATCCACACCTCTTTGGAATAAGTGGGTGACAGCCGATGCCCGAACACAATGGTTGGTGTACCTTTGAGATAATTCGGCTTTCACCGAAAGTCTTTCCATTATTTTGGCGATGGCGTTCTTTCCAAGTGACTCATTTTTATACCAGTGTTCAGCAGGAGAGCGAGCGTAGTTCTTGTTAGGAGTTTGAAACAGCGCATCGCACTCCGGGCGAACCTTGCTCAAGTAAAACTCAAACGCTGTAACCGGATTTAAGCCATTTGAAGTTTCGTACATGCGTACATCAGAAAAGAGCTGATCTGATTGTTTGGAGCCACCTTGATGGTTTTTAGTCTGCTCAGTTAGTTTCTCTGTAACATACCGTGCACCCGTGTCGTCCACTTTGATCTCAAACGACTGTTTGTTTAATTCCCGCCAGCCTTCTCTACCACGGCGAGCGAAATGGTAGCACAACGAAAACCAAACATATTCAACTAACTTCTCTGGGTTTCGCCAAATTCCATTGTTCTGGCCTTCCATGAAGTATTTATTCAATTTCTCCATATCCCCGTACTCAATAGACGGCTTGTGTTTGGGTTTTACGTTTTGTTCCTTCGTAAACAACTTGGCTTTGGCTTCAAACATTTTGTTGGCAGACACGAA
>JAHPZR010001917.1:42500-48690 GCA_019787425.1 Platygyra sinensis
CCAGCCAGCTCTCTCAATTAATTCATTAATTAATTCGTGGATCTGGTTGAAAAATAGAGAAGAATAATAACTGTGGAAAATCTACACTTTCTTTGTTGAAAATTTATTTTCTTTTGTAATCTATGCGAAACCAAGTTAATTTTTATAGTACTAGTACTTAATACGAGCAGTATCAAGAAAATTATGCTAGGCAAATCAAGAAATGATTCGAGGAAGAGTAAACAGCATTTTAAAATAACTGTTTTAACGATTCAGTTATTTAACTTAAAAAAGAGGAAGTATGTTCTCTTTTCTGTCCGACTTTTTTGTAATCAGTTGACTCAAGCTTTAGGATACGATAAATAAAGAACACAAACAACCGTCAGAAAATGCTTGCAGGAAGATTAATGTCGCTCGAGCTCTCTGTTGACAGTCAGTATGACGAATCCAGCAGGAAAGGCAACAATCAGTTTTTACCCAGAAAAGGAAATTAACAATACCAGTCAACAGCTCTTGTGCATTACAACAATAACAAAAAAAAAACACACAAACAATATTGTTCGTCAATGTGGATGACATTTTGCAATATCTATATCCCGGATGACAAAACTCTGGCAACCAAACACTTGTTCTAGTACGTCACAAGCTACATAAAATCATTTTTTTTTTTGGTAAAATAATTTTTTTTTAAGCATCTCGTTACTCACACTTAAATACAACACATACATAATTCATACGGGTGCTGTTTCGGCTGAGCTCCGTCTGTTTGCTGGGCAATAACACTCGATCAACACTCCTATGCGGGATATATTGACTACAGGCGTTGCTGTTTATTTTCATAACAAGCTTAAAAAGCTTATATTACAAACATACTACAGTTGTAGCCCAGCAAAGGTGAGGGTAAAGCCGCCAAAGCCCGAGGAACAAGTAAAAGGGCAGCCCCAGCCAAAGCCAAAGCAGCACACATGATGAAGGGCTAGCAAAGAAGACTAAATAAAATTAATGATGTCACAGAGTCAGTTAATACTGACACATTCTCTATGCCTGTGCAATCCTAAAACGATAAGCAACTTGCATCACAACTCACTCCTTGATACAACTGTCTGCAATTACATTACTACAGGGAGCCAAAAAAATGTTTTAACTTCCTAGATATCGCAAACAGACTATATGCGAGATTATTTTAAGCAATTAATTTGGAGAGAATGTTTTATGTGCACAGCTGCCATAAATGTTCCCCATACAACAGACCAGAGCTGTGCTATATAAATGGACCCAAAAAGGGCTGGCCAACCACATACTAGATCTCTAGTGTGTAATTAAGATTGCCACAAAGAAAAGATTGGTTGAGAAAGCTGGCAGCAGCAATGGCTCAATCTCATGCCTTTCCGATAGGACAGAAATGTATGTTAAAAAAAAAATAATTAACTGCTTCATACGAGCTTGTAGGCTAGCGTGCATGTAGTATTATAATAACCAGTAACCAAATGTTTTTGAAATGCACCATTTTGGACATAAAAGTGAATAATATGCATAATTAAAATGTGCTCTCTATGATTCGGTGCTAATTTTAAAACCCATCTTTGCTGCTTAGTTTTGAGAAAGTTTCCTTGAATTGTAGTTTCGTTAAAATCATCCCATTTTCAAACAAAAAAAGAAAACAATTTCACAAATGAAAAATACGTTTCGTTAATGTTTTGGAAATGTGAAAACAGTTGAAAACAAAGACGATGCAACTTCTCGATATAATAAAACAAGGTGGTTTCATTATGCATTATAAGGTGTGAAGAAGCGCAATAATTATTAAAGAAATAACAATTGTAATTGATATTAATTATTACTACTTAAAAGATTATTATTATCATTATCATTATCGTTATCGTTGTCGTTGTCGTTATAATTATTAAATTATGAAAATAAATGTTTTCACAAACCAATTGTTTGACTTAAAATGGCAAGTAGGTTCTAGCTCTTCTTTGTCTGACTTTGTTTCGTCATCACTTAAGTCAAATATCGACTTAACAGCTATAACTTAAGGATACGATATTTAAAGAACACAAACAAATCTCATTAAATGATTTGAAGGAGATTGTTGTCACTCTCTGTTGACAGTCACTTCGACTAATTCACCATGATAAGTAAAAGTGAGCTTTTACACAGAAAGGCAAATTAACCAGATCAAAGAACAGCTGCCGGTACATTATCTTATAACCAGACGTTTTGACAACATTGTCCGTCTATCTTTTGACATTTTTTCATAATTAAGCATGCTTAAACAACTAAAATTGCAAAATATTTTATTCACTTCCTGTTTTCTTTCCAAAGAAAGCTTTACTAACTGTTTATCTCGATTCTTTTGGAGTAATATTCCACACATTTTGATGTTGGATTGATTGTTTGTTTTGGTGCACTTTAGTAAGTCTGAGTTAAATTCCATTTATGTTATACCGATTTTTACTTGTCAATTCAGACTCATTGTAAAGAAATACACTCTTGTTACAAACTACTGTTACAAACCGTTTAATCATTTCCCTTGGAATTAGCCCCCTTCCGCCGGAGCTCCGCTAAAAAGTCTTGCCAAAATTTGAGGTAGGTATGTAGCGATTGTCCTCTCTACCATTCGGTTCTAATTTTCAAACCCATCTATGGTGCCATTCTATATATACTGAAAGATAACAACATTTACATGACTATTGCAAGTTTGATCACTGATTTTATCAGTTAAGTATGTTGACGTTTGTTGCCCACAGGCAATGCCGTTTCGTTTTCTCTTTTTTTTTTCGAATTTTAGTAGTTTTGTGAAAAACAATTTGCGATTTGAACAAAACGCCCTTTTGAAAATAATTTTTAAATAATTTCAAATTGCCGCCATTTTTTCTCCCTTTGCCATTTTAAGGAATGATTCGAGGAAGAACAAAAGATAAGTAAAACTCATTGTGCTCTCCTTTGTCTGACTTTGTTTTGTCATCAGTTGAGTCAAATATTGACTTTAAAGCTATAATTTTAGAATACGATAAGTAAAGAATATAAACAAACCTCATTATATGCTTGAGAGAAGATTATTGTGGTTCTCTGTTGACAGTCAGTACGACGAAGTCACCATGATAAGCAACAAATAGTTTTTACGCAAAAAAAGCAAATTAACAATACCAGTCAACAGCTGTTGTGCATTATCTTATAACTAGGCCTTTTGACAATATTGTCGGTCAATCTTCTGACATTTTTCTCATAATTACCTAGGCTTAAACAGCTAAAATTGTCAAATACTTCATTAATGGCCTGTTTTCTTTCCAAAGGAAGTTTTGGCTAGCTGTTTATCTTGGTTTTTTTGGTATACTATTCCTAGTAATTTTATGTTTGATTGTTTCTTTATATTTTTTTACGTGATAGTAACGTGAGTTAAGTTCCATTTATCTTAAGTCGACTTTTTACTTACCAATTCAGACATTTTATAGAGTGATACAATCATTTTTGAAACTATTGTAAAAAAAAAAACCGTTCACTCATTTCTGTTGGAACTAGCACCTTCTGTGAGGAGATTTTCTTAAGGAAAACGTGAACTATGAACATCCGCATATGCTGCAATAAGAAAGTAAGAGATCAATGGAACTCTATGGACCAGCTGTTGATCACAATCATGAAATGAACGTTTTAAGTTAATGCCCGCTCATCTTACGTCACTGTCGAGTTACTTATTCAGACTCTCAAGAACTAAGATCTAATGCCGGCAATCATCTGTACCTTCGTTTATAAATCGACAGCTTTTAAACTTTAATCTGCACGTGCCGGTATGACTCTTTATGGTAGATATCGTGCTATAAAAAGCCTTGCCAAACTTTGTGACAGGTATGTACCCCACGGCACATTGAAATGGAAAAATATGTCTTTCATGTTTTTAACCAAACGTTTTTGAAATGCACCACTCTGGGTATAAAATATATATTATTAAAATGTTAAAGTGATTGTTCTCTCTACCATTCGGTCCTAATTTTCAAACCATCTATGATGCCATTCTGTGTATACTGAAAGATAACATTTCCATGACTATTGAAAGTTTGATCGCTGATTTTATCAGTTAAATATTTTGACGTTTGTCGCCCACAGCAAATGCGGTTTCGTTTTCTCTTTTTCTCTTGAATCTACACATCGCCAGCAGGAGTTTTGCGAAAAAACAATTTGCGATTTAAACAAATTAACCGCGCTTTTGAAAATGATTTTTAAACAATTTTAAATTGCCGCCGTTTTTTTTTTTCTCCCTGTGAATTTTTAAGAATGATTCGAGGAAGAACAGAAAATATGTAAAACTAAATGTTTTGACGAATCAGTCGTTTGACTTGAAAATAGCAAGAATTATTCTATGGCAATATAGTCTTGAGGTAAATCCGAGCGTTCTGATTGGTTCTTTCTTGGTCGGGATTCTGCCATACGGATTGTTTCCATAGAAACGATCATAAGCTGTGTATTATTTATTTATTTATTTATTTTTTTTGGTTTCGAAAGCCGGCAAAGTAAAAATTTGCAACCAAAACTACGAAAAGAAAACGTGTAGATACTCTCATTCTTCGCAAAGAAACTACCTAGAAGATTGATATTTTACAGAGCAAACATAGGAAACACGGACAAGAGTACAAGCCAGCAACAATTTCCAGTTTTCAGCGCAGAATATTGTCCAGAATGAGAAGAAACGTCGAATCGTTATCGAGAGAGAGGAGGAGGAATGACTTTAAGACTCCCTCTTCATTAGCTGCGTATATGCTTGAATGATTTTCACAGCAACAAACTTCGACATTTCTTCATCCATGCAGTATCGACAGAAACCATTTTCCAAATTTGAACAAACTGCAACTGTTGAGACTTGTGACAAATTCGGTTACAAATCGTTCTTAAAGCCTTGTTTATACTCAACATGATTTACGTTCAATGAATTTGTTTTCAAACTCGTGGTAGTTTGTTCTTTTTGAGTTGCTCGCGTCATCAAAAACACACGGAGGAAGCCCTTTGCATTCAAGCGACCGGAAGTGCTTTTTAACTGAAAACAAACAAGCATGGCTCGAGTGCCATATAATAAACTACTTACTAACCTAGCTAGCTCGAGCCGTACTGGGGAATATTGGCCCTCGGTCGTTTTCTACGGACCGAGCGCAGCGGGCCAATATTCCCCGGTACGGCCCTCGCGGTCGGTTAGTGAGAGGTTACTAGCTCTCCTTTGTCTGACTTTGTTTCGTTATCAGATACGATATGTAAAGAACTTATACAAACCTCATTAAATGCTTGCAAGAAGATTATTGTCGCTCTTTGTTGACAGTAAGTAAGACGAATTCACCAGGATAAGCAACAACGAGTTTTTACACAGTAAAGCGAATTAACAATACCAGCTAACAGCTGTTGATCATTATCTTAAACCAAACGTTTTGACAATTTTGTCCGTCAATCTTCTGACATTTTTCTCCTAATTAGATAGGCCTAAACAACTAAAATTGTAAAATATTTCAATGGTCTGTTTTCTTTCCAAAGAAAGTTTTACTAGCCGTTTATCCTGATTTTGTTAGAATATTATTTCTTGTAATTTTATGTTTGATTTTAATTGTTTGTATTTTGTACATGACAGTAACTCTGAGGTAAATTCAGTTTAACTTATGTCGATTGTTACTTACCAATTCAGACTTTTTATAAAGTAATACAATCATGTTAGAAACTAATGTGAAAAAACCGTATAATCCTTTTCGATGGGATTAGCACCTTTTCACATTTTCTTACGGAAAGCGCGGATTAGGAACATCTCTCTGGGCCACATATCCTGTAAGAGAGCAACGGAACTCTCTGGTCCCGCTGTTGATAACAATCGTAATGCTTGCAGGTAGATTGTTGTCGCTCCCTGTTGACAGTCAGTTCGACGAATTCAGCAAGATAAGCAACAGTAAGTTTTTACGCAGAAATGCAAAGTGGCCATACCATAATCTTAAAACCAATAATCAACCGTCTATTTTCTGACATTTTTCTCATAATTAATGAGACTTAAGCAGCTTGCATTGACAAATATTTCATCAACGGCCTGCTTTCTTTTCGAAGAAACTTTTACTTGCTGTTTATCCTGATGGTTTTGAAACAATAGTCCAGCTCAGCAGTCACCAAATGCAACGCCCGTAAACATTAGGCGTATGCTTCCTTTTCTTTCAGGGTATAACCATTCACTTGTGCAGATATTAGAATC
>JAHPZR010001918.1:0-30000 GCA_019787425.1 Platygyra sinensis
CTTTTCGATTGAACATAATATCTTATCTGGGCATGAACTCGTGGAAGCTACTGTGTTAGGAATATAGGCAGCCGTCAACTGAAGCACCCCAGACACAGGAAATCTCGCACGCTGTTCCCTCCAAAAAGCTCGCCTCCGTGTTACTGCCATCGTCGTCTCTACCCTTGGCCATACCTAAGTAATGCGTTCGCGTAGTCAAATGAAATTTCTTTATTGCGCAGCTGCAAAACACCGCTGCAAAACATAATCTGTGAGTTGCATGACTCTAGTCAAGTCATAATGCTTCTGATAGTCTCTGCATGCCTGATATGAAGAATGAAATGAATGAAGAAATGAATGCATGAATGCATGGAATGATATACGAACGAATGAAAAATGAAAAGACAGAATGGATAAATGATATGAATGAGATGTGAATAAAAGTTAAAGGCAATAAGTAGATATTTATTTATGCTTTACGAGGTATTTGCTCTAGTTCACAATCAAGCGTTCAAAAAACATTATCTAAAAAGCACTACACCCAAATTAAACAAATATTAATTTCACTGTTATCTAGTATACAATAAAATTGGAAAACTCCATGGTTTTTTTGATGAAATAACATTTGGGATAATTGAATATCTCTTCAAAATCTTTCTTGAAGACATTCAAATGAATGAAATGAATGATCGAAAAAAAATTGATAGGTTTCTTAAACTACCAAAAGATGGCTGCATAGCATACTAGCTAAGTACTGACACCAGTAGATTAATTTCCCAGTATATTAGTCTATGCCACACAAAAAGATATAAATGCTTGTCCCCTGTACGAGAAAATGCTAACTATTTGATTGAACTATCAACCTACATGTAAATATTCATATTAAAATGATCTTGCGGCTGGGAATATGATCTTCCAATCCGTTTATCATTAACACGATTACACTGATATTTTTGACTGATCGATCACAGAATGCACAACAAAATTTCGCGATAATTACCACGAAATCTGAATAATCTTACTACCTCGAAAGGAAAATTTGATTTCCGATGAAGCTCAAAGATGAAATAGCAAAACATGACTGAACTATCTACTAAAGGCACAGCAAAAGCCCTTTCCTCCTGTCTAACCGAGCATTCTATGAGGGAATTCCAGCTACGGCGGCGCCAGCTTTCTAAAGACTCCATCAAGCCACTCAAATGTGTCTTCTGCTCAGACGAAAATTACGTTTGAAACGATTCGTCTGACAAATTTGCTACAACTCCTTCTACGTATCCACGAATTCTAACAGCAGGTTTCCGTTCATGCTCTAAAAACAGGCTGCCAATCCTTCAAGTTCATCATCTGATTCATTTTTTACGACATCATCTTCTAAAACTTCCGGAGAACAAAGAGACAACCGCACGGGCATGGCAACCACCCGCCATGTTTACCCCGTGGATCCGCGGACAGGAAGGTTACACGGTAGTCTGGTAATGGACTATTCCCAGGAGTGACCGCGTTTTCGACCGAAAATGGTTGGAGAAGTGTTCTATTGGAAAAGGTCAACCGCATTAACCTAAACCGCTTTCGGTTGAAAAAGTTGATCCCAATAGAACACGACCTTAATGTTTACGCCTGCTTTCTCAGTATTTTAACGCAAATTTTCCCCTTTTAGTGCAGAGTGCACTATTGGGATGGTTTGGGGGTTGACGCCGCTAAACGCACTATGGTACTAAGGCAATCAGGGTGTAAACTTTAATGTTTGCTTAATTAATTGATTTCAATTAAATTAATTAGCCTTGATTTGAGCGGGTGGGGTAGGTACCTTTGGATTGCTACTGCTAAAACTGCCTTATTGTAGATTTCCTCTCCTACAGCGTGACGCGGACGGTCACTGCGTCAGAGGACACTGCTTTATAATCACGCCCAAAAGTGTTGAAATAATCCGACTCTTAATTACAGACACACATTGTCGTGTCACGTTGAACACCTTACGTACGTGTCCGGAGGTCCACAACTGGCAGTTCCCAGAGGTTATGTATACTATTATAGATCGTTATCCAAGAAGATCAATTGCATCTTTTTGCAACTTCCTAGATACAATGTGGAAAACGTTCTCAATCGGATTTAAGGTTTTTCCTCACAATTGCACTGCGCATCCTTTCTGCGCATAATTTATGGCGTCACGCCGAACTTTTAAAAATATCGCCACGAAGTCCAGACTTAAGGTAATTCCCCTGAAATAAAACTGACAATAGATTTTCGTTCAAACTTTGCCCACTGAATATTTATCATGTGAGAACTTCAATTTTGAAATAAAAAAGGGGGGTGCCCATACTCATTAAGGAGCACTGGGGCATTGAAAATGACCCACTTTGGCATTATTTAACGCTTATTACAAGAACGCATTCCCAGTAATAATTGTAGATTTTTGTGACCGAGACTCATGAGAACACGCATTAAACTGGAGTCAATGCGTTGTATCGGACAAAGTAAACTTTTTAAGTTTGGTTTAGACAGAAAGCTGAATCCTTGTTTAAAATTTCAACCAAATTTCTTGACATGGTTACCATAGGGCAAAATAGAAAAGACCACAGTTTACTTGCTATTTTCGCTATTTATTCAATTTTCAGCAATAGAAATCAGATCAGTCTTTCCTCAAGCAAAGTTTATGATAAGTTGATTACATTGACTGGGAAAAAAATTGGGGTGCCCATGCTCGTTGGTGAGCTATAGCCATTTTTCAACTGAAAGAGCTCAATATCAAGGCAAATCCGTCATGTTTTCAGTGTGCACGTGCACGAGAGCGTGCTAAATGACGCCATAAATTATGCGCAGAAAGGATGCGCAGTGCAATTGTGAGGAAAAACCTTAAATCCGATTGAGAACGTTTTCCACATTGTATCTAGGAAGTTGCAAAAAGATGCAATTGATCAGAGCATTACACGTGAGTCATATCAAGAGTTCTGCGATAGAGTGCGGAGAACAATCTATGATATTTCTCATCAGCTGATAGACAAGACTATAGAATCTATGAATACTCGCATAGCCGACATAATACGAAATAATGGTGACAGACTTAAGTATTAGACATTTCTTTGTCGTCCGTTGAACATGTTCAAAATGATACTTATACACGTTTTAGTGACGGTTCACAATATATTTCAAACGATTTATAATTTGTTTCTGATGATTAAAAACGGTTTTTTACGATTCTGGCCATCGTTTAAATAAAGAGTTATCTCTGGATATTATTTTAATTTTTGCCGCAAAACCGTGCTAAACCGTAGAAAATCGACGGTATCAGTCTGTAAACCGTCTCATTTATTTGTTAATAGATGGAAATCGTAAAACATTCTCTTGTACTAAAGAAAACAATTGCACGGCAATAAAAATATGCAATTAGCAAATCTCTGTAGTCTTCGCCTGACAAAGCTAACAGCTTTAAATTAATGAAGCTGAATGGCGCAGTGATGTAGCGCGAAGTTCGCGAGGGTAATGTGATGAGAGGACCCTCAGTTCAAGACCGCGGTTTGGTGTGCTAATTTTTTTCTTTTTTTTTTTTCCTCCGTTAATCCTCATCGGTTAACTTGTTTAGATTTGTTGCGTTGGTCCTTTGGCCTATCACGTAATAAAATATGAGTTGCTAATTTTCAGGGAAGTTTTGTTGTTCTTTTTCTTTATAAACACAGGGTAATTAATGATGCAGCTGAAATACAGTGTTTAATCAGAGGTCTTATGAAGTTTTGCTGAATTAACGGATACACATAGTGTATTTACATGGAATAAGTAACACTGAGTTCCATAACAATATTTTGCGAAAAGAAGTTGTCGACCTCAAGTAGATGTATGTATTGGTTATTGTAATTTTCCGCGAGCTGAGAACAATAGAATATTTATCTGACTTCGTTAAAGAAATAAATTCTTTTACCAATAACTTCTCATGAACACGCATTTATACATATTTAATGTGGCATCAGTACAGTTCATGACCTACAGTTAAAACATCCCGTACTATGAATTCATTAGGGAACTTAAGCACCGACGACGGCGACGCCAGGGACGACGCCTAGTAAAAAGTGAATTTAAATTTTACTCTCGAATTTCGTAAGTAATTAAACCCGTTCAGAGCGCAAATCTGTCTAAACACCTGCTCAAACTAAATGTGCAAAGCCAACGATCAGTTACATAAGGAAATCCAAAATATTTGCCGTCGTGGCGTACGTTCTCCACAATACGCAAAACTTGGTCATTTCACGTTGTAGTTTGGCAGAGAACGGTAACGAAATGTACAAAGATTTATAACGCACGTGCACAGCTATTGTTCTGCTCATTAAATCTTTTGTTTGGTGACGTTCCCGTTACCGTTGCCGTCGTGGTTTGCTTAAGTTCCCTAATAGAGAGGTTAAGCATGACGTTTACGGCAAACGGCAGACGGCAAAAATGAAACTTTTGCCGTCTGTCTTCAGCTCTCTGTACAGTATAATCAAAATATTTGTATTTGAAGTAAATAGTAAGAGACACTTTTCTATTTTTATATGATTTATTTAAGGATTACAGGAAAAGAATCGAAAATCATAGGTGATCTTTGCCGTTTGCCGTCTGCCGTAAACGTCATGCTTAAACTCTCTAATATCATCAATCACGCACGTGAGGGTTCACTTGTTATTCAGTTGGATTTTTTCCGCAGTTCTTGAACGTGCGACGGCAGCTATTTTCTTCTGGATAACGATCTATATAGTATACATAACCTCTGGTAACGCCAGTGTGGACCTCGGACATGTACGTAAGGGTTCAACGTGACAAGACAATGGTGTCTGTAATTAAGAGCGGATTATTCAACACTTTTGGCGTGATATAAGGCAGTGGTCTCTGACGCAGTGACGCGTGTCACAGCTTAAGAGAGGAATCTAAAATAAGGCAGTTTTACGTAGCAATCAAAGGTACCTACCCCACCCGCTCAAATCAAGGCTAATTAATTAATTGAAATCAATTAATTAAGCAAACATTAAAGTTTACACCTGATTGCCTTAGTACCATAGTGCGTTAGCGGCGTCAACCCCCAAACCATCCCAATAGTGCACTCTGCACTAAAAAGGGGAAAATTTGCGTTAAAATACTGAGAAAGCAGGCGTAAACATTAAGGTCGTGTTCTATTGGGATCAACTTTTTCAACCGAAAGCGGTTTAGGTTAATGCGGTTGACCTTTTCCAATAGAACACTTCTCCAACCATTTTCGGTCGAAACGCGGTCACTCCTGGGAATAGTCATTACCAGACTACCGTGTAACCTTCCTGTCCGCGGATCCACGGGGTAAACATGGCGGGTGGTTGCCATGCCCGTGCGGTTGTCTCTTTTGTTCTCTCGGAAGTTTTAGAAGATGATGTCGTAAAAAATGAATCAGATGATGAACTTGAAGGAGTTTTGCAGCCTTGTTTTTAGAGCATGAACGGAAACCTGCTGTTAGAATTCGTGGATACGTAGAAGAAGTTGTAGCAAATTTGTCAGACGATCGTTTCAAACGTAATTTTCGTCTGAGCAGAGACACGTTTGAGTGGCTGATGGAGTCTTTAGAAAACTGCCCCGAGCTGATTCCTCAGAATATCGGTAAAGGAGGAAGGGCTGCTGTGCCTTTAGAGAAGCAGCTGTTGCTTTCTCTTGAGCTTCTCGGAAATCAAATTCCTTTCAGGTAGAAATTATTCAGATCGTGTATTTTCGCAAATTTTGTTGTCATTCTGTGATCATCAGTCAAAAAATATCAGTGTAATCGTGTTAATATAACATTGAAACATATTCAAGCCGAAAATATTTAATATAATATTTACATGTGTTGATAGTTAAACAAAATAGAGCTTTTTCGTAAAGACAGCATTTATATCTTTTGTGCAAATTATACTGGTAAATTAATTACTGGTGTCAGTACTAGCTAGTATGCATGAACCTCTTTTGTAGTTTAAAAACTATCAATTTTTTTTCGATCATTCATTCATTTAGTTAATGTTTCAAAAAAGATTTTGAAGAGATTTTCAATTCCCAAATGTTATTCACACCATGAGTTTTCCAATTTATTGTATACAGATAATAGTGAAATTAATTTGTTTTATTTGTGTAGTGCTTTTAGATAATGTTTGAACCTTGATTGTAACTAGAGCAATACCTCAGTAAAGCAAAATAAATATCTACTATTGCCTTTACTTTTATTCACTCATTCATTCATTTATCCATTCGTCTTTTCATTTATTCATTCGTTCGTTTTGGGATTCATTCATTCATTCATTCATTCATTCATTCATTCAGGATGCTATCAGAAAAGTATGACTTGACAGAGTCATCAACTCACAGATGTTTTCATCGTGTTTGCACTGCCATAAAGAATCATTTGACACCAACCATTATTTGTTGGCCAAGGGTAGAAGACATGGCAGAACAAGAGGCAGCTTTTGAGGAACATCGAGGATTTCCTGGTGTCTTGGGCGCTATTGATGGCTGCCATATTCCTATCAGTGCTCCACGATTCTGCCCAGAGAATTATGTCGATCGAAAAGGATGGCATTCGGTGAACTTGCAGGCTGTGTGTAGCCATGACCTCAAGTTTATAGATTACTATGCAGGGTGGCCAGGGAGTGTCCATGATGCGAGAGTTTTGAGGAACTCTCCTGTGTTTATGGATGCCACTGCTGACCCTAACCTACTTTTCCCAGGGGATAGGCATATTCTTGGAGACTCGGCATATCCTTTAGCAGATTGGCTACTTACCCCCTATAGGGACAATGGTCATCTCACCCAAGCTGAACGTAACTACAATTTTGTACACTCTAGTACAAGAATGGTGATTGAAAGGGCATTTGGTTTGTTAAAAGCCCGTTTTCGACGCCTCCATTTCCTTGAAATGAACAGTTTGGATGTCATTGCAAAGGTCATCATTGTTGCATGCACTTTGCACAATGTTTGTTTAATGCGTGGGGATGATTTCTTCGAAGAATATAAAAGGGATGGAATCAAAAACATTCTTGTTGGACTGTGACTCGGTTTTATTATTAATTTCGATCAAAACCATGGACCATAAATCAACCTGAGAAACATCAATTCATGTGCAATTGCCTTTCATAGTATGAAATGTGTACTGTGAATGATACAATTTTTGTAGATTTTATAGTACAAGGCTGATACATTTGTACAAGAGCCAATATTACATGAAAATTGTTAAACAAGAAATTATATGAACAGGATTTCTTTTAAAAATATATTTTGCATAATTTAACTGACAATTGTTAAATAAGAAATGAAATTCTCAGGAGGTTAAATTCCTTTTAAAAATATTTTTCCATAAAATTTATAAGCATGGAAATTGTCAGATAATAAATTGCATTTAAAGGGGATTTGTTTTCTTCAAGATTCTACAACATGTCTGTTAAATCTGTCCTTTCAAAGGCCATTAACAGTTTAATTTTGTATACGACAACAAATTCCAATTCACAAACTTTCAACTGAAGGTAAACTGAAGCATAAATAATTTCTGCATAGATAAGTCGCGTCAAAATATCACTTTTTCAAAAGTTCCAAAAAACCCGACAAAATTTTCATTTTGTCTTCATGCATTTTTTGGAGATAGGCGAATTGCCTCTCTTCCCTTGCTTTTCGCTCTTCTCTGCATTCCTCCATGAGTTTGAGGATGGCTTCGCCTGATGCCTTTGGGCGGCCACTGTCGCTTCTTTTTCTCTTTTTTGTCGGCGTTCGGTCCTCCGTTTCTTCTTCTCCAGTGCTTTCGTTTTTTACTTGGCTTTTCTCTTCTGTTATTTCACCTCGACCTGAATTCGACGCCGTCGACACCGGGTTAACTCCTGGTTTGAAGCCAAGGATGTTGCCAAGTTCGTTATAAAACTTGCAGCTTTTCTTCCCCCTTCCTGTTGTTCTTTTGTTGTCTTCAACCTCGACAAAACTTTTTTTAAGCTACTTCCACTTGTTGGAACATTGAACAGCTGTTGGGTTGTAGCCCTTTTTTTTCATTTCTGTTGCAATTGTTTCCCATACGCTCTTGTTTTTGTAGTTGACATCTGCGAACTTCGGCTCGTGCACCTGATACAACACGATCAACAATTTTACGCACTCGTCCGTCCACCGCATAAAATGATCTTCATTTGTGGTGGAGCAAGTTGGTACAGCTTCTTCGTGTTCTTCAACTACGCCTATTTGCATTAGTTGCTCAACATCGAGAGTTTCGTAGGCGGACGCCATATTTCTTGTTTACAATAGATGTCACGCGAGCAGTGATCACTAATCACGCAATCAATCACGCAAGTAGCAGCTATTAGAGCCTGCGAAAACAAAAGCGGTCTCTACCAATGCATTTTCAACCGTTTCAACCCGGTTTGATGCTGGTTGAAAAAGTTGAGCAACCAAACCAACCGAAAACGGTTTTTTGCCAATAGAACACGAAACAACTCAACCAACCCAACCAACCTGAAACGGTTGATCCCAATAGAACACGACCTAAGGTTACCAGCAAAAACACAAAAGCAAGCGCGCGCACGTAGCACGTAATTTCAACTTTGAATGTGATCGGTTGATTTAAACTACAACTTTGAATTTGATTGGCTTAATGAACTGTCCAATAACAATCTGTCCGATACAACAACTCAGCAAGCGAATTAGTGGAAAATAGGACTTTTTTAAACCAATCACAATCGAGGAAACTGTAATTTTTATGATTAATAAGAAAATAACGCGTACGAAACTCGATTAATCAAGCTTTACACAAGTTTTCAAGAATCTCCAAGTTTATGCGTTGCGGGGCATTGATAGCGGCTCGATAAGGGTCTCGAGTAGGTTAAAGATGAGTTACTGCAAGTGCTCAAGGTTTTGACAACTAAACAGGTCTTTCTGTTTGGCATCTCCGTACAAAGCTGTATAAATTTGGCCGAGTAAACAACTGCACAGGCCTAAATCTCGGCGAGATCGTTTTTTCATCAATCATCTTCGTTTTATTGAACGGCTATGATTTATGTTTTTGATGGGGTGACACTGCAAACCAGCAATCGGACTCTACGCTAACAAAAACGTACAGTCATCTGGGTGCACAGCCAGCAGAAACTCACCTTTATAACCGTGACACTTCCTCAGTTGTTCCCTCTTTGTTTCCTTCGTCCGCCATTTTGAATTCTCATTCGGGTTACTGCTGTACACTTGTTCCCAGACTAACGTTCACCGTTCCCGGTATTAGTTTTTATCCCTCAGGCTGGGTTGTTCAAAGCCCGATTAAGCTAACCCAGAGTAAGCGAGAATGTTGATTTCAGTTTTGTAACTTTTTGGTGAGGTGTTCTGTTATATTATTTGCCCTTCAGTTTTGAGCTGTAGTAATCTCAAACTACACCAAACATTAGAGATGAAAAATTTTTTTGACAAGAAAACATAATGCTTCAGTTAACGGTTAACCCAGGGTTAGCGTTAACCGGCTTTCGAACAACCCGGCCCAGATAGTGTAGAGTGTAATTTACGGCTCTGATACGGTAGTCACACAGGTTCCCACTTTGCCATTCTCTCCCTTGTTAGTCAACTAGGCCTTTTCCCAATTTACTAATCGCAACGTTAGAATACTAAGTAAAAGATTGCATTCACCAAGTTTGAAGGATGTAGCTTGGCTAGAATGCTCTCAATTAGTTTATCTAATTTCCCATACATTTGTCTGTAATTTTTTTTCCCGCGCTGCCCCTTCTACCCTGCCAAATTTACAGACAAATGGATCGAAAAAGGCCACTTGCACTAAGAGGTCATGTGACATCGTTTTTACGAAAATGAAAGTTACATGATTTTGCCTTCGAAACACTATTAGTGGGTCATCTTTTAAACAAAATAATAGTGATTTGGTTTTTCAAACCCGCACCATTTGTTTAAAATGAGAAAGTCCGTAGCTGGTCACGTGACCAAATCTTGATTCTTAAAATTATGAATTACCGTTTTCTGACACAAATTTTGCACTTAAACTTCAAAGAAAATGTTGAAAAGATGATGTGGTAACGTTTATAGCACATCTGAACGTAACTATCGAACATTTAACAAGATATAAACAAAAAGTAATTTTGGCCGCCATGTTGGAGGGCAAGAGTATGCCCTCCAACTTGGCGGCCAATACAAATCACACTAATTTGTTGAAAAATCAAAGTACCATAAATTATCTCCCTTAAATGCGTTTTCTCTCAAATTTCGGGTGTAAGATAATTTTTATGTGTCAGTCTGCCAATTTTTGGCATCAGCAAGATTACAACTCACTGTTTAAGGGATAGATTGGTCACATGACCTCTTAATGCAAGAGACCTATTGGGAAATTAACTGCGATGATCATTCTTTTCGTTCATCTACAACCGCAGTTCAAATATGAATTATTTCATATACTTCACATCAGACAAAAATTCGTTAAAAATTACTTTGCATCCGCGTCCGTTTACGAAACGGACAACTGCGGCGGCTCCACAGAGAAAAGCCTCTATTTATCTACTATAACATCGCAATTTCTTGACTTTATCCACTGAATGGTTTTCGAATTATTTTTTTCTGATTCTGATAAGGTTTTTGTCTGCTCATATCCTGCAAACGTAAATCGGGAAAAGGCCTAGTTGACTAACAAGGGAGAGAATGGCAAAGTGGGAACCTGTGTGACTACCGTATCAGAGCCGTAAATTACACTCTACACTATCTGGGCCGGGTTGTTCGAAAGCCGGTTAACGCTAACCCTGGGTTAACCGTTAACTGAAGCATTATGTTTTCTTGTCAAAAAAATTTTTCATCTCTAATGTTTGGTGTAGTTTGAGATTACTACAGCTCAAAACTGAAGGGCAAATAATATAACAGAACACCTCACCAAAAAGTTACAAAACTGAAATCAACATTCTCGCTTACTCTGGGTTAGCTTAATCGGGCTTTGAACAACCCAGCCTGAGGGATAAAAACTAATACCGGGAACGGTGAACGTTAGTCTGGGAACAAGTGTACAGCAGTAACCCGAATGAGAATTCAAAATGGCGGACGAAGGAAACAAAGAGGGAACAACTGAGGAAGTGTCACGGTTATAAAGGTGAGTTTCTGCTGGCTGTGCACCCAGATGACTGTACGTTTTTGTTAGCGTAGAGTCCGATTGCTGGTTTGCAGTGTCACCCCATCAAAAACATAAATCATAGCCGTTCAATAAAACGAAGATGATTGATGAAAAAACGATCTCGCCGAGATTTAGGCCTGTGCAGTTGTTTACTCGGCCAAATTTATACAGCTTTGTACGGAGATGCCAAACAGAAAGACCTGTTTAGTTGTCAAAACCTTGAGCACTTGCAGTAACTCATCTTTAACCTACTCGAGACCCTTATCGAGCCGCTATCAATGCCCCGCAACGCATAAACTTGGAGATTCTTGAAAACTTGTGTAAAGCTTGATTAATCGAGTTTCGTACGCGTTATTTTCTTATTAATCATAAAAATTACAGTTTCCTCGATTGTGATTGGTTTAAAAAAGTCCTATTTTCCACTAATTCGCTTGCTGAGTTGTTGTATCGGACAGATTGTTATTGGACAGTTCATTAAGCCAATCAAATTCAAAGTTGTAGTTTAAATCAACCGATCACATTCAAAGTTGAAATTACGTGCTACGTGCGCGCGCTTGCTTTTGTGTTTTTGCTGGTAACCTTAGGTCGTGTTCTATTGGGATCAACCGTTTCAGGTTGGTTGGGTTGGTTGAGTTGTTTCGTGTTCTATTGGCAAAAAACCGTTTTCGGTTGGTTTGGTTGCTCAACTTTTTCAACCAGCATCAAACCGGGTTGAAACGGTTGAAAATGCATTGGTAGAGACCGCTTTTGTTTTCGCAGGCTCTAATAGCTGCTACTTGCGTGATTGATTGCGTGATTAGTGATCACTGCTCGCGTGACATCTATTGTAAACAAGAAATATGGCGTCCGCCTACGAAACTCTCGATGTTGAGCAACTAATGCAAATAGGCGTAGTTGAAGAACACGAAGAAGCTGTACCAACTTGCTCCACCACAAATGAAGATCATTTTATGCGGTGGACGGACGAGTGCGTAAAATTGTTGATCGTGTTGTATCAGGTGCACGAGCCGAAGTTCGCAGATGTCAACTACAAAAACAAGAGCGTATGGGAAACAATTGCAACAGAAATGAAAAAAAAGGGCTACAACCCAACAGCTGTTCAATGTTCCAACAAGTGGAAGTAGCTTAAAAAAAGTTTTGTCGAGGTTGAAGACAACAAAAGAACAACAGGAAGGGGGAAGAAAAGCTGCAAGTTTTATAACGAACTTGGCAACATCCTTGGCTTCAAACCAGGAGTTAACCCGGTGTCGACGGCGTCGAATTCAGGTCGAGGTGAAATAACAGAAGAGAAAAGCCAAGTAAAAAACGAAAGCACTGGAGAAGAAGAAACGGAGGACCGAACGCCGACAAAAAAGAGAAAAAGAAGCGACAGTGGCCGCCCAAAGGCATCAGGCGAAGCCATCCTCAAACTCATGGAGGAATGCAGAGAAGAGCGAAAAGCAAGGGAAGAGAGGCAATTCGCCTATCTCCAAAAAATGCATGAAGACAAAATGAAAATTTTGTCGGGTTTTTTGGAACTTTTGAAAAAGTGATATTTTGACGCGACTTATCTATGCAGAAATTATTTATGCTTCAGTTTACCTTCAGTTGAAAGTTTGTGAATTGGAATTTGTTGTCGTATACAAAATTAAACTGTTAATGGCCTTTGAAAGGACAGATTTAACAGACATGTTGTAGAATCTTGAAGAAAACAAATCCCCTTTAAATGCAATTTATTATCTGACAATTTCCATGCTTATAAATTTTATGGAAAAATATTTTTAAAAGGAATTTAACCTCCTGAGAATTTCATTTCTTATTTAACAATTGTCAGTTAAATTATGCAAAATATATTTTTAAAAGAAATCCTGTTCATATAATTTCTTGTTTAACAATTTTCATGTAATATTGGCTCTTGTACAAATGTATCAGCCTTGTACTATAAAATCTACAAAAATTGTATCATTCACAGTACACATTTCATACTATGAAAGGCAATTGCACATGAATTGATGTTTCTCAGGTTGATTTATGGTCCATGGTTTTGATCGAAATTAATAATAAAACCGAGTCACAGTCCAACAAGAATGTTTTTGATTCCATCCCTTTTATATTCTTCGAAGAAATCATCCCCACGCATTAAACAAACATTGTGCAAAGTGCATGCAACAATGATGACCTTTGCAATGACATCCAAACTGTTCATTTCAAGGAAATGGAGGCGTCGAAAACGGGCTTTTAACAAACCAAATGCCCTTTCAATCACCATTCTTGTACTAGAGTGTACAAAATTGTAGTTACGTTCAGCTTGGGTGAGATGACCATTGTCCCTATAGGGGGTAAGTAGCCAATCTGCTAAAGGATATGCCGAGTCTCCAAGAATATGCCTATCCCCTGGGAAAAGTAGGTTAGGGTCAGCAGTGGCATCCATAAACACAGGAGAGTTCCTCAAAACTCTCGCATCATGGACACTCCCTGGCCACCCTGCATAGTAATCTATAAACTTGAGGTCATGGCTACACACAGCCTGCAAGTTCACCGAATGCCATCCTTTTCGATCGACATAATTCTCTGGGCAGAATCGTGGAGCACTGATAGGAATATGGCAGCCATCAATAGCGCCCAAGACACCAGGAAATCCTCGATGTTCCTCAAAAGCTGCCTCTTGTTCTGCCATGTCTTCTACCCTTGGCCAACAAATAATGGTTGGTGTCAAATGATTCTTTATGGCAGTGCAAACACGATGAAAACATCTGTGAGTTGATGACTCTGTCAAGTCATACTTTTCTGATAGCATCCTGAATGAATGAATGAATGAATGAATGAATGAATGAATCCCAAAACGAACGAATGAATAAATGAAAAGACGAATGGATAAATGAATGAATGAGTGAATAAAAGTAAAGGCAATAGTAGATATTTATTTTGCTTTACTGAGGTATTGCTCTAGTTACAATCAAGGTTCAAACATTATCTAAAAGCACTACACAAATAAAACAAATTAATTTCACTATTATCTGTATACAATAAATTGGAAAACTCATGGTGTGAATAACATTTGGGAATTGAAAATCTCTTCAAAATCTTTTTTGAAACATTAACTAAATGAATGAATGATCGAAAAAAAATTGATAGTTTTTAAACTACAAAAGAGGTTCATGCATACTAGCTAGTACTGACACCAGTAATTAATTTACCAGTATAATTTGCACAAAAGATATAAATGCTGTCTTTACGAAAAAGCTCTATTTTGTTTAACTATCAACACATGTAAATATTATATTAAATATTTTCGGCTTGAATATGTTTCAATGTTATATTAACACGATTACACTGATATTTTTTGACTGATGATCACAGAATGACAACAAAATTTGCGAAAATACACGATCTGAATAATTTCTACCTGAAAGGAATTTGATTTCCGAGAAGCTCAAGAGAAAGCAACAGCTGCTTCTCTAAAGGCACAGCAGCCCTTCCTCCTTTACCGATATTCTGAGGAATCAGCTCGGGGCAGTTTTCTAAAGACTCCATCAGCCACTCAAACGTGTCTCTGCTCAGACGAAAATTACGTTTGAAACGATCGTCTGACAAATTTGCTACAACTTCTTCTACGTATCCACGAATTCTAACAGCAGGTTTCCGTTCATGCTCTAAAAACAAGGCTGCAAAACTCCTTCAAGTTCATCATCTGATTCATTTTTTACGACATCATCTTCTAAAACTTCCGAGAGAACAAAAGAGACAACCGCACGGGCATGGCAACCACCCGCCATGTTTACCCCGTGGATCCGCGGACAGGAAGGTTACACGGTAGTCTGGTAATGACTATTCCCAGGAGTGACCGCGTTTCGACCGAAAATGGTTGGAGAAGTGTTCTATTGGAAAAGGTCAACCGCATTAACCTAAACCGCTTTCGGTTGAAAAAGTTGATCCCAATAGAACACGACCTTAATGTTTACGCCTGCTTTCTCAGTATTTTAACGCAAATTTTCCCCTTTTTAGTGCAGAGTGCACTATTGGGATGGTTTGGGGGTTGACGCCGCTAACGCACTATGGTACTAAGGCAATCAGGTGTAAACTTTAATGTTTGCTTAATTAATTGATTTCAATTAATTAATTAGCCTTGATTTGAGCGGGTGGGGTAGGTACCTTTGATTGCTACGTAAAACTGCCTTATTTTAGATTCCTCTCTTAAGCTGTGACACGCGTCACTGCGTCAGAGACCACTGCCTTATATCACGCCAAAAGTGTTGAATAATCCGCTCTTAATTACAGACACCATTGTCTTGTCACGTTGAACCCTTACGTACATGTCCGAGGTCCACACTGGCGTTACCAGAGGTTATGTATACTATATAGATCGTTATCCAGAAGAAAATAGCTGCCGTCGCACGTTCAAGAACTGCGGAAAAAATCCAACTGAATAACAAGTGAACCCTCACGTGCGTGATTGATGATATTAGAGAGTTTAAGCATGACGTTTACGGCAGACGGCAAACGGCAAAGATCACCTATGATTTTCGATTCTTTTCCTGTAATCCTTAAATAAATCATATAAAAATAGAAAAGTGTCTCTTACTATTTACTTCAAATACAAATATTTTGATTATACTGTACAGAGAGCTGAAGACAGACGGCAAAAGTTTCATTTTTGCCGTCTGCCGTTTGCCGTAAACGTCATGCTTAACCTCTCTATTAGGGAACTTAAGCAAACCACGACGGCAACGGTAACGGGAACGTCACCAAACAAAAGATTTAATGAGCAGAACAATAGCTGTGCACGTGCGTTATAAATCTTTGTACATTTCGTTACCGTTCTCTGCCAAACTACAACGTGAAATGACCAAGTTTTGCGTATTGTGGAGAACGTACGCCACGACGGCAAATATTTTGGATTTCCTTATGTAACTGATCGTTGGCTTTGCACATTTAGTTTGAGCAGGTGTTTAGACAGATTTGCGCTCTGAACGGGTTTAATTACTTACGAAATTCGAGAGTAAAATTTAAATTCACTTTTTACTAGGCGTCGTCCCTGGCGTCGCCGTCGTCGGTGCTTAAGTTCCCTAATGAATTCATAGTACGGGATGTTTTAACTGTAGGTCATGAACTGTACTGATGCCACATTAAATATGTATAAATGCGTGTTCATGAGCAGTTATTGGTAAAAGAATTTATTTCTTTAACGAAGTCAGATAAATATTCTATTGTTCTCAGCTCGCGGAAAATTACAATAACCAATACATACATCTACTTGAGGTCGACAACTTCTTTTCGCAAAATATTGTTATGGAACTCAGTGTTACTTATTCCATGTAAATACACTATGTGTATCCGTTAATTCAGCAAAACTTCATAAGACCTCTGATTAAACACTGTATTTCAGCTGCATCATTAATTACCCTGTGTTTATAAAGAAAAAGAACAACAAAACTTCCCTGAAAATTAGCAACTCATATTTTATTACGTGATAGGCCAAAGGACCAACGCAACAAATCTAAACAAGTTAACCGATGAGGATTAACGGAGGAAAAAAAAAAAAGAAAAAAATTAGCACACCAAACCGCGGTCTTGAACTGAGGGTCCTCTCATCACATTACCCTCGCGAACTTCGCGCTACATCACTGCGCCATTCAGCTTCATTAATTTAAAGCTGTTAGCTTTGTCAGGCGAAGACTACAGAGATTTGCTAATTGCATATTTTTATTGCCGTGCAATTGTTTTCTTTAGTACAAGAGAATGTTTTACGATTTCCATCTATTAACAAATAAATGAGACGGTTTACAGACTGATACCGTCGATTTTCTACGGTTTAGCACGGTTTTGCGGCAAAAATTAAAATAATATCCAGAGATAACTCTTTATTTAAACGATGGCCAGAATCGTAAAAAACCGTTTTTAATCATCAGAAACAAATTATAAATCGTTTGAAATATATTGTGAACCGTCACTAAAACGTGTATAAGTATCATTTTGAACATGTTCAACGGACGACAAAGAAATGTCTAATACTTAAGTCTGTCACCATTATTTCGTATTATGTCGGCTATGCGAGTATTCATAGATTCTATAGTCTTGTCTATCAGCTGATGAGAAATATCATAGATTGTTCTCCGCACTCTATCGCAGAACTCTTGATATGACTCACGTGTAATGCTCTGATCAATTGCATCTTTTTGCAACTTCCTAGATACAATGTGGAAAACGTTCTCAATCGGATTTAAGGTTTTTCCTCACAATTGCACTGCGCATCCTTTCTGCGCATAATTTATGGCGTCATTTAGCACGCTCTCGTGCACGTGCACACTGAAAACATGACGGATTTGCCTTGATATTGAGCTCTTTCAGTTGAAAAATGGCTATAGCTCACCAACGAGCATGGGCACCCCAATTTTTTTCCCAGTCAATGTAATCAACTTATCATAAACTTTGCTTGAGGAAAGACTGATCTGATTTCTATTGCTGAAAATTGAATAAATAGCGAAAATAGCAAGTAAACTGTGGTCTTTTCTATTTTGCCCTATGGTAACCATGTCAAGAAATTTGGTTGAAATTTTAAACAAGGATTCAGCTTTCTGTCTAAACCAAACTTAAAAAGTTTACTTTGTCCGATACAACGCATTGACTCCAGTTTAATGCGTGTTCTCATGAGTCTCGGTCACAAAAATCTACAATTATTACTGGGAATGCGTTCTTGTAATAAGCGTTAAATAATGCCAAAGTGGGTCATTTTCAATGCCCCAGTGCTCCTTAATGAGTATGGGCACCCCCCTTTTTTATTTCAAAATTGAAGTTCTCACATGATAAATATTCAGTGGGCAAAGTTTGAACGAAAATCTATTGTCAGTTTTATTTCAGGGGAATTACCTTAAGTCTGGGAGGGTTCACTTGTTATTCAGTTGGATTTTTTCCGCAGTTCTTGAACGTGCGACGGCAGCTATTTTCTTCTGGATAACGATCTATATAGTATACATAACCTCTGGTAACGCCAGTGTGGACCTCGGACATGTACGTAAGGGTTCAACGTGACAAGACAATGGTGTCTGTAATTAAGAGCGGATTATTCAACACTTTTGGCGTGATATAAGGCAGTGGTCTCTGACGCAGTGACGCGTGTCACAGCTTAAGAGAGGAATCTAAAATAAGGCAGTTTTACGTAGCAATCAAAGGTACCTACCCCACCCGCTCAAATCAAGGCTAATTAATTAATTGAAATCAATTAATTAAGCAAACATTAAAGTTTACACCTGATTGCCTTAGTACCATAGTGCGTTAGCGGCGTCAACCCCCAAACCATCCCAATAGTGCACTCTGCACTAAAAAGGGGAAAATTTGCGTTAAAATACTGAGAAAGCAGGCGTAAACATTAAGGTCGTGTTCTATTGGGATCAACTTTTTCAACCGAAAGCGGTTTAGGTTAATGCGGTTGACCTTTTCCAATAGAACACTTCTCCAACCATTTTCGGTCGAAACGCGGTCACTCCTGGGAATAGTCATTACCAGACTACCGTGTAACCTTCCTGTCCGCGGATCCACGGGGTAAACATGGCGGGTGGTTGCCATGCCCGTGCGGTTGTCTCTTTTGTTCTCTCGGAAGTTTTAGAAGATGATGTCGTAAAAAATGAATCAGATGATGAACTTGAAGGAGTTTTGCAGCCTTGTTTTTAGAGCATGAACGGAAACCTGCTGTTAGAATTCGTGGATACGTAGAAGAAGTTGTAGCAAATTTGTCAGACGATCGTTTCAAACGTAATTTTCGTCTGAGCAGAGACACGTTTGAGTGGCTGATGGAGTCTTTAGAAAACTGCCCCGAGCTGATTCCTCAGAATATCGGTAAAGGAGGAAGGGCTGCTGTGCCTTTAGAGAAGCAGCTGTTGCTTTCTCTTGAGCTTCTCGGAAATCAAATTCCTTTCAGGTAGAAATTATTCAGATCGTGTATTTTCGCAAATTTTGTTGTCATTCTGTGATCATCAGTCAAAAAATATCAGTGTAATCGTGTTAATATAACATTGAAACATATTCAAGCCGAAAATATTTAATATAATATTTACATGTGTTGATAGTTAAACAAAATAGAGCTTTTTCGTAAAGACAGCATTTATATCTTTTGTGCAAATTATACTGGTAAATTAATTACTGGTGTCAGTACTAGCTAGTATGCATGAACCTCTTTTGTAGTTTAAAAACTATCAATTTTTTTTCGATCATTCATTCATTTAGTTAATGTTTCAAAAAAGATTTTGAAGAGATTTTCAATTCCCAAATGTTATTCACACCATGAGTTTTCCAATTTATTGTATACAGATAATAGTGAAATTAATTTGTTTTATTTGTGTAGTGCTTTTAGATAATGTTTGAACCTTGATTGTAACTAGAGCAATACCTCAGTAAAGCAAAATAAATATCTACTATTGCCTTTACTTTTATTCACTCATTCATTCATTTATCCATTCGTCTTTTCATTTATTCATTCGTTCGTTTTGGGATTCATTCATTCATTCATTCATTCATTCATTCATTCAGGATGCTATCAGAAAAGTATGACTTGACAGAGTCATCAACTCACAGATGTTTTCATCGTGTTTGCACTGCCATAAAGAATCATTTGACACCAACCATTATTTGTTGGCCAAGGGTAGAAGACATGGCAGAACAAGAGGCAGCTTTTGAGGAACATCGAGGATTTCCTGGTGTCTTGGGCGCTATTGATGGCTGCCATATTCCTATCAGTGCTCCACGATTCTGCCCAGAGAATTATGTCGATCGAAAAGGATGGCATTCGGTGAACTTGCAGGCTGTGTGTAGCCATGACCTCAAGTTTATAGATTACTATGCAGGGTGGCCAGGGAGTGTCCATGATGCGAGAGTTTTGAGGAACTCTCCTGTGTTTATGGATGCCACTGCTGACCCTAACCTACTTTTCCCAGGGGATAGGCATATTCTTGGAGACTCGGCATATCCTTTAGCAGATTGGCTACTTACCCCCTATAGGGACAATGGTCATCTCACCCAAGCTGAACGTAACTACAATTTTGTACACTCTAGTACAAGAATGGTGATTGAAAGGGCATTTGGTTTGTTAAAAGCCCGTTTTCGACGCCTCCATTTCCTTGAAATGAACAGTTTGGATGTCATTGCAAAGGTCATCATTGTTGCATGCACTTTGCACAATGTTTGTTTAATGCGTGGGGATGATTTCTTCGAAGAATATAAAAGGGATGGAATCAAAAACATTCTTGTTGGACTGTGACTCGGTTTTATTATTAATTTCGATCAAAACCATGGACCATAAATCAACCTGAGAAACATCAATTCATGTGCAATTGCCTTTCATAGTATGAAATGTGTACTGTGAATGATACAATTTTTGTAGATTTTATAGTACAAGGCTGATACATTTGTACAAGAGCCAATATTACATGAAAATTGTTAAACAAGAAATTATATGAACAGGATTTCTTTTAAAAATATATTTTGCATAATTTAACTGACAATTGTTAAATAAGAAATGAAATTCTCAGGAGGTTAAATTCCTTTTAAAAATATTTTTCCATAAAATTTATAAGCATGGAAATTGTCAGATAATAAATTGCATTTAAAGGGGATTTGTTTTCTTCAAGATTCTACAACATGTCTGTTAAATCTGTCCTTTCAAAGGCCATTAACAGTTTAATTTTGTATACGACAACAAATTCCAATTCACAAACTTTCAACTGAAGGTAAACTGAAGCATAAATAATTTCTGCATAGATAAGTCGCGTCAAAATATCACTTTTTCAAAAGTTCCAAAAAACCCGACAAAATTTTCATTTTGTCTTCATGCATTTTTTGGAGATAGGCGAATTGCCTCTCTTCCCTTGCTTTTCGCTCTTCTCTGCATTCCTCCATGAGTTTGAGGATGGCTTCGCCTGATGCCTTTGGGCGGCCACTGTCGCTTCTTTTTCTCTTTTTTGTCGGCGTTCGGTCCTCCGTTTCTTCTTCTCCAGTGCTTTCGTTTTTTACTTGGCTTTTCTCTTCTGTTATTTCACCTCGACCTGAATTCGACGCCGTCGACACCGGGTTAACTCCTGGTTTGAAGCCAAGGATGTTGCCAAGTTCGTTATAAAACTTGCAGCTTTTCTTCCCCCTTCCTGTTGTTCTTTTGTTGTCTTCAACCTCGACAAAACTTTTTTTAAGCTACTTCCACTTGTTGGAACATTGAACAGCTGTTGGGTTGTAGCCCTTTTTTTTCATTTCTGTTGCAATTGTTTCCCATACGCTCTTGTTTTTGTAGTTGACATCTGCGAACTTCGGCTCGTGCACCTGATACAACACGATCAACAATTTTACGCACTCGTCCGTCCACCGCATAAAATGATCTTCATTTGTGGTGGAGCAAGTTGGTACAGCTTCTTCGTGTTCTTCAACTACGCCTATTTGCATTAGTTGCTCAACATCGAGAGTTTCGTAGGCGGACGCCATATTTCTTGTTTACAATAGATGTCACGCGAGCAGTGATCACTAATCACGCAATCAATCACGCAAGTAGCAGCTATTAGAGCCTGCGAAAACAAAAGCGGTCTCTACCAATGCATTTTCAACCGTTTCAACCCGGTTTGATGCTGGTTGAAAAAGTTGAGCAACCAAACCAACCGAAAACGGTTTTTTGCCAATAGAACACGAAACAACTCAACCAACCCAACCAACCTGAAACGGTTGATCCCAATAGAACACGACCTAAGGTTACCAGCAAAAACACAAAAGCAAGCGCGCGCACGTAGCACGTAATTTCAACTTTGAATGTGATCGGTTGATTTAAACTACAACTTTGAATTTGATTGGCTTAATGAACTGTCCAATAACAATCTGTCCGATACAACAACTCAGCAAGCGAATTAGTGGAAAATAGGACTTTTTTAAACCAATCACAATCGAGGAAACTGTAATTTTTATGATTAATAAGAAAATAACGCGTACGAAACTCGATTAATCAAGCTTTACACAAGTTTTCAAGAATCTCCAAGTTTATGCGTTGCGGGGCATTGATAGCGGCTCGATAAGGGTCTCGAGTAGGTTAAAGATGAGTTACTGCAAGTGCTCAAGGTTTTGACAACTAAACAGGTCTTTCTGTTTGGCATCTCCGTACAAAGCTGTATAAATTTGGCCGAGTAAACAACTGCACAGGCCTAAATCTCGGCGAGATCGTTTTTTCATCAATCATCTTCGTTTTATTGAACGGCTATGATTTATGTTTTTGATGGGGTGACACTGCAAACCAGCAATCGGACTCTACGCTAACAAAAACGTACAGTCATCTGGGTGCACAGCCAGCAGAAACTCACCTTTATAACCGTGACACTTCCTCAGTTGTTCCCTCTTTGTTTCCTTCGTCCGCCATTTTGAATTCTCATTCGGGTTACTGCTGTACACTTGTTCCCAGACTAACGTTCACCGTTCCCGGTATTAGTTTTTATCCCTCAGGCTGGGTTGTTCAAAGCCCGATTAAGCTAACCCAGAGTAAGCGAGAATGTTGATTTCAGTTTTGTAACTTTTTGGTGAGGTGTTCTGTTATATTATTTGCCCTTCAGTTTTGAGCTGTAGTAATCTCAAACTACACCAAACATTAGAGATGAAAAATTTTTTTGACAAGAAAACATAATGCTTCAGTTAACGGTTAACCCAGGGTTAGCGTTAACCGGCTTTCGAACAACCCGGCCCAGATAGTGTAGAGTGTAATTTACGGCTCTGATACGGTAGTCACACAGGTTCCCACTTTGCCATTCTCTCCCTTGTTAGTCAACTAGGCCTTTTCCCGATTTACGTTTGCAGGATATGAGCAGACAAAAACCTTATCAGAATCAGAAAAAAATAATTCGAAAACCATTCAGTGGATAAAGTCAAGAAATTGCGATGTTATAGAAGATAAATAGAGGCTTTTCTCTGTGGAGCCGCCGCAGTTGTCCGTTTCGTAAACGGACGCGGATGCAAAGTAATTTTTAACGAATTTTTGTCTGATGTGAAGTATATGAAATAATTCATATTTGAACTGCGGTTGTAGATGAACGAAAAGAATGATCATCGCAGTTAATTTCCCAATAGGTCTCTTGCATTAAGAGGTCATGTGACCAATCTATCCCTTAAACAGTGAGTTGTAATCTTGCTGATGCCAAAAATTGGCAGACTGACACATAAAAATTATCTTACACCCGAAATTTGAGAGAAAACGCATTTAAGGGAGATAATTTATGGTACTTTGATTTTTCAACAAATTAGTGTGATTTGTATTGGCCGCCAAGTTGGAGGGCATACTCTTGCCCTCCAACATGGCGGCCAAAATTACTTTTTGTTTATATCTTGTTAAATGTTCGATAGTTACGTTCAGATGTGCTATAAACGTTACCACATCATCTTTTCAACATTTTCTTTGAAGTTTAAGTGCAAAATTTGTGTCAGAAAACGGTAATTCATAATTTTAAGAATCAAGATTTGGTCACGTGACCAGCTACGGACTTTCTCATTTTAAACAAATGGTGCGGGTTTGAAAAACCAAATCACTATTATTTTGTTTAAAAGATGACCCACTAATAGTGTTTCGAAGGCAAAATCATGTAACTTTCATTTTCGTAAAAACGATGTCACATGACCTCTTAGTGCAAGTGGCCTTTTTCGATCCATTTGTCTGTAAATTTGGCAGGGTAGAAGGGGCAGCGCGGGAAAAAAAATTACAGACAAATGTATGGGAAATTAGATAAACTAATTGAGAGCATTCTAGCCAAGCTACATCCTTCAAACTTGGTGAATGCAATCTTTTACTTAGTATTCTAACGTTGCGATTAGTAAATTGGGTAAAATTCAATTTTGGAAAAAGTTAATTGCCATTGCATTCCCATACAAACACTGTAATTTCTGACCGCTTTACCTACCCGTCAAGATGGCGCCGAAAACCGTGATAAAGGCCTGTCCAAACGGGAAATGTTTGGTGACCAAACACCGTCAAACATTGTTTGGTGACCAAACATTTCACCGTTTGGCCACCTTGTTTGGTGCTGTTTGATCGTGTTTGATCGTGTTTGGTTGTGTTTGATAAAATTTGAAAGCCATCAAACATTGGATCAAACAACTTCAAACATTTCTTTTGTTCTCATGTTTGATGGGCGATTTTTTGTTCGTTTGGACAGCCGTATCAAACATGTTTGGTGCACGCATGTGTACCACGCTTGCTTAGCGGCCTGTATCCATAGATACCGCCTCTTGTTTACGTACGTCGCTTGTCCAGTATTTTAAAGATCGCGAACGAAGAAGAGGCTTCGGTGAACGTTGCTGAAATTGGGGAGATTGAAACCGAAGAAACGCCGAGTCGTAAAGGAAAACAAAGGAAAGGAATGACAACGAAATCTATTGTAACAAAATGCATGCAGGTTCAACAAGCATCAGTATCTCGAGAAAATCTTCACGAGTTATTCGCATCATTTCGCGGTAACCTGGAGTATCTTCGATCATCAGTTTCTGTAGGATATTATTGTAGTATCCTTTCTCTTCTCTTCTTCTTGTCCAGCCCCTGGTCTTCCCTGGTCTATTTTCCCTTTTTCCATCCTCCTCTAATATGTCAAAAAGGATTATATCCGCTATCTATTCTTTAATTTGCACCTTTGAATCGCAACCTGCGAAGTCGCACATTCCGCCTTATTGGAATCTCGCCGTTAAGCGAGCTACGATGTGTAGATTGTGACCCATCGTTCTTTGCTTGTCGAGTTTAACCCATGTTTGATCAAACATGTTTGAACCGTTTCGCCACCCAATTCAACATCAGCATGTTTGGTCACCAAACAATGTTTGATGATGTTTGGTCGTCAAACATTTCTCGTTTGGACAGGCCTTAAGGCCTTTTATAAAACGTGACTTTCTTAAATATCAATGATAGAAGTCTCAATCATTAAAACAAAAGCTCACCGCAAGTACACCAGTGTTAATATGAACAATTAAAGTAACTGGCGAGCGTGTTTTACTCCAAACTTATACTTTTTTTTTTTTATACTTTATTTTTAACCATAATTTAAAGAATTAAATTTAAATATCTGCAAACCCGCTTGTAGCATAGCTAATCTAGGCGGGTTGTATTAATTATAGTCATGTTAACTGAGCAAAAAGTGATTTAAAAACAGCTACTAAAGTGCTTATTTAAATGTTTGCTTGATCAGCTAAGATCATCGGTTGCCTAGATAGCCAAAGTAAGTTCCAGATGTTTACACTATTTTTGGTGTACTACGGAGGACACCAACATGGCGGCTCCTGGCGGATATGGCATCGTCCATTCTAAGAGGCTTGGTTACCAATGGTGGTATCGATGGTTTACGAAACGGAAATCAGAGGAGCCGCCATGTTGGTGTCCTCCGTAGTACACCAAAAATAGTGTAAACATCTGGAACTTACTTTGGCTATCTAGGCAACCGATGATCTTAGCTGATCAAGCAAACATTTAAATAAGCACTTTTCCTAATACTCTAACTTTTGAAAACGCTAAAAATCAGGAGATATAGAGGATATTACATGCTCGCTTATGGATATGAATTTTATCTTCGAGTGGTCAACTCGATATCTCCACTCGAAGATAAAATTCATATCTATAAGCGGGCATGTAATGTTCTGTTTATTATATAAACACCATCATTATTATATAAACACCAGCGCCGCTTTCAAAGGCGCGATTTATTATGTAACCATAACGACGGTGATCTCTTCACGTGTGAAGATATATATGTTATTTATATGTGCCCGAGGTCTTGAGTACGGCCCGAGTACGGCGCAGCTCACTCGTGAGATATCGAGTTGACCACTCGAAGATAAAATTCATATCCATAAGCGGGCATGTAATATTCTGTTTATTATATAAACACCATCATTATTATATAAACACCAGCGCCGCTTTCAAAGGCGCGATTTATTATGTAACCATAACGACGGTGATCTCTTCACGTGTGAAGATATATATGTTATTTACCGAGCGGGAGGTCCGTATGAGAAAAAACTGTGCCCGAGGTCTTGAGTACGGCCCGAGGCCGAAGGCCGAGGGCCGTACTCAAGACCAAGGCACAATTTTTTCCCATACGGACCGACCTAGCCCGGTAAATAACATGTTTATTTTTTCCCTGCAGTAAATTGGTTTTACAGATTGCTAATGGGTTTGTTTACGCAACTCTTGTCATTGAATGTCTTGAATCGGCTCTCGCGCCGTCTACAAACGATTTGTAAAAAATCTTGGCAACGAGCGAATAATTCAGATAGTAGACAAAGAAAGATGTATTAAAGAACATATAGTTTTCGAACTACTTGAAGTTAGTTGCATTTATTTAACCAGTTAAGTTCTCCAAAATCGTTTTTTGCGGTGTGAAATTTCGTGCGAAGTTTGAAGTTTTACTACAAAACAATTTCTGTCAGTCGTCACTTCTAGTTTAAAATCACTTGAAATCAGACTTTTCTACTGTAAATCGTCAAGTGTATTGTACAGAAATTCTCCTAAATACAACAACGATCAGAAAAGTAAACATGACTGAAATTGACTCAAATTCTACGGCGAGGGAAATACAGGATTAAGCGCCATTACAGTGCCAAGCTACAAACAACCAAGCCAACCCTCACAACTTCAAAACACTCAACTGAATTTACTTACAGTGACTTTCCTTGCAATTTTAAAGAGAACAGAGATAAACTTGCGTTGACTCATCGCCGATGGATGTGTAAAAAAGCCAAAAGATTGACGATTACCGCTAACTTTTAGGAGCGAAATTTAGGCAGCGGGAAAAAATCCGGCCCGTGGGCCATCGAAAAAAGTTGGACCGGTCACGTGCGTAAGATTAGCCAATCAAATTCGAGGATTTAGGATTCCGGCCCGCTCAGATGCTTGAGAAAAAAAATAAAACATGTTATCTTCACGTGTGAAGATATGAAGTTTTCGCGGGAAAGCTCACTTGGTATTTCACTGGTGTTTATATAATAAATAGAGGATATTACATGACCGCGCGTGGATATGAATTTTATCTTCGAGTGTTCAACTCGAAATCTCACGCGCGAGCGCAGCGAACGAGTGAGATATCGAGTCGAACACGAGAAGATGAAATTCATATCCACAAGCGGGCATGTAATATTCTGGGTTTTTTTTTTCAACAACTTTATTTATTAGTCATACACTTACAATTTTATAAAAATAAATACACTTCTTCTTCTTACAATAAACTACTAATTTACCAATAAATAATTACAACTCTTAAATGTTACCATTTCGATAGTACATAGAACACATATGCTATATCCTATATACATTAATACATGTAATACTTCATACATTTAATGATTAGGAGTTACTTTAATTATAGTGAAAATTGTGGGAATAACAGGAAGGTGGAGGAGACATCGTTTGTTTCTCATATCATTTATGCTTCAATATGTTCGATTCTGTATTTAAGTGAAATTTTGTTTACAAAATCAGCAAGTAGGATTGAACTAGTATGCAGTTTATTAGTGTAGATGTAGTATTTCATGAAAAGCATCGTGTAGTTAAATTTCTTCGTTACATTTTTTCCAAATTGTTCGGATGTAACACCGAACAGTTTCTCTTCCACGGACGGATTGAAGTGAGTTTTGTTCGTTACATTGAACCAACTGATGACCTCATGTGACATTTTTTTTACAAAAGGACATTCACTAAAAGTATGGTCAATGGAGTCCTTTTCGCCACAATATATACAGTCATCATCTGACTGAATACCATAACGAAAAAGTTCTCTTTTTGTAACAATAATTCGGTGCATAAATTGAAATTGAAATTCTTTAAGCTTGGGTTCTTTACAAAGAGTTTTGAGGGAGGCGAAACGTTTTTTCCACACGTCTTTTTTTGTTAAAAAGTAGTTGTTCCATTTTTGTGGGCCCCTATGTTCTGCTGTGTGCATTTTGGTATTGAAGAATTTGTAAAAATCACTAGTTCGAATTTTAATCAGGTCTATTTGTGTAGATTCTTCAAGCTGAAAGTTGAAGGTATTGTTAAGATAAAGTTCTTTTTTAATTAAGGTCCCATTTCTTGCTATAGTTAGTAGGTGTTTCGGGATGGCACTAATGACCTGATAATAATGAAGAAAATTAGTCTTTTTACAGTGGTAATTGTTCAAGAAGTCTTGATACGACATTAGTTGACCAGTCGTTGTTAGGAGGTCTTGGATTGACAGGATGCCATTTTGATACCATTCCCTAACAAAAAAGCGTTTGTCTCCAATGAGTATATCTTTGTTATTGTATAGAATTATGGTTTGGTCTTGATTATGATTATATAGAGTTTTTAACTCTCTAAAGTATCTTAGAATATTTCCATAGAACACCGGCAATGAGGGTAAATATTTTTCATCATAATTGCATCTCAATAAAAAGTTGAGACCCCCTACTCCTTTTAGATAGTAATCTGGGACTGTTTTCCATTTTGGATTTCCTGGCGACAAGCGTCTTGGGATCCAGGCCAGTTTAAGAGCTTTGAATAATAATAATAATAATAATAATAATAACTTTATTTGAGTCTCAAATCATTCTAGCCGAGCACGAGTGCTGTACTAATTGGGGAGACTGTAAATCAAATAAATCAAATCAAATCAAATGTTGGTTTTTGAGGAGAGGGGAAAACCGGAGTTCCCGGAGAAAAACCTCTCGGAGCAGAGTAGAGAACCAACAAACTCAGCCCACATATGACGCCGGGTCCGGGAATCGAACCCGGGACACATTGGTGGAAGGCGAGCGCTCTCACCACTACACCAACCCTGCTCCCCCAAAACATTATTTCTGTGTCTACCATACGCAATCCGCCTTTATGGATATCTTGGTAAAGCCCCTCCCTTTTAATCATATCTTTTTTGTTGTTCCACAAATAACTAAATAGTTTTGCTTTTAAAATTGATGTGATATCCTTGGGAACGTTTAACGTCGAAGCTGAATAAACCAATTGTGACAGTCCTAGAGACTTGATTATCATAACTTTTCCAAACAATGTGAGATTTCTTGTTCTCCATATATCTAAATTTGTTTGCATCTTGCGTATTTTAAGATGAAAGTTTAATTCATTGTTTTCCTTTTCGTTATACGAAACATGAACCCCTAATATACGCACCGGGCTACGCATCCATTTTAGATTTAAAGGATTGCTTTTATTTTTTTCGCTTTTCCCCAGCCACATCGCTTTACATTTCTTAACGTTTAAAATCAACCCCGACAACCTTCCAAATTCATCGACTAATTTCAAGGCTTCTTTGACTGCTTCCAAATCTGCGCAAAACAAATTTTGTCATCTGCGAATTGACTTAAAACACGTTCTAAAAACAAACGGGATATTCTAAAACGTAATTTCTGGAACAAATAAAGTAAAACGCCCTAATTTTTTCCAGACGAAATTAGCAAATCTGGCATTAAATGCCCTTTATGGCTATTATTTTGCCGGAGTGGTAAAAGTTTTGGCACAATTTCACATAAACTGCTTAAATTTTGCCACGGGTAACGAAAATGAGACCTGGTAAGGAATGCGTAAATAACCGAAATCCTTACCAGGACAGGAGCTTTAAAGACAGCTATGGTAAAAATGTCAAGAGAGGTCAACATTTTTGCCAAGATCTAGTTGCAAGAATCAGCTTTAAAAAGGCGTTTTTTGCAAGGAAGGCATCAAATATGGTAAAAAGTAAGCCTAAACGTCCATTTTGGTCAAAAGCATGTATGAGGCCGCTTTCTCTTGGCATGAAACAACGCGAATTTTGTTAATTTTGCCAATTTTAAAAACGATTGGCAAATTTATCAGTAATTCAGGTAACCTCTGCCAATTTTTTCTTTTACGAAACGTATGGCAAGGTACATGGAAATTTCCCTGTACCTTGCAATAACGGATTGGGTAAGGTACATGGAAATTTCCATGTACCTTGCAACGACACACATAACAAGGTACGTGGAAATTTCCATGTACCTGTGCAACG
>JAHPZR010001918.1:42500-83314 GCA_019787425.1 Platygyra sinensis
TCTTGGATTACGCGATGGAAGAAAGATGTCACTGTGTCGCGCAGAGATGAGGGATCCCCCTGGTATATATATTGTTTAGGGATATTTTTCTCTGTAAATAAAATTAACCTCAAAAATAAGTTCCACTTATTCATTATACAAGAATTGAAGAAATCATTCCTCTTTGATTTGGTATTAAAAAATCAGCTTTCTATAGATGCAATGACGACATTTTGCTACGCTAACTAATTTTTGACGGCTTTTTGTTTAGTTTAAGTGTAGAGACTCAACAACTTGGTTTTAGACGTATCGAGCATGATTTCTCCGATTTGAATGACTTATTAAAGAGAGAAAATTCCCGTAAAACCAGAGAGCGTGCATTTTGTCGCTTGTCCTAAACAGGGTCTTAAAATGGAGGTTGTTGTCCTACACAGGGTAGGGTTTTTAGCGTATTTTTGTCCTAAACAGGGTCAGGATTTCAAACCCTCGGCGGCACCCCTGTACCCAAACATGGGTCAAGTACCCCCCCCCCCCCCCCCGGGGTTTTCACTACCAAAAGTCGTTGAGGAAGTCGTCGTTATCAAAAAGTTGCTTCGGCAAAACACATACGAGAAGCGTTTGTTTCTCAAAGAAGCCAAAATCCGACCTATCCACTCATCACATAGTCAGAATGATAGGGTTTTGCACAAATCCATTAGCCATGATGCCGGAGTAAATCTTGGGCTTTTTGGTATAAATGAACATCTTCTAAGCTCTTTGCGGGATTTCCTGGAACTCGATTTGTCTCAACCGACGAGCAGTATGTATATACATACATACATACATTTTATTTTGTTTTCAAATTTAAAAATTAAACATTAAACATGCCCGCGGATAGCATAAGCTAGTCTAGGCGGGTCATGTTAACAAAAATAATTAATAAACTATTAGGTATAGCTAAATACAACTAAAAGCAACAAGAGGACTAAGGAGACAAAAATTGACAACAGTAACTAAGGACCACTAATAAACTAACGGAATTACAAATAATAATTAAGAACAATAATAACAAGACCACTAATAAACTAACGGAATTACAAATGGTAATTTACAATAGTTACGACGAGAGACTAGAGATGCACGAAAATGATACATGCTAAGAGGAAAATAAATTCAGCTTTACTTTTTGAATGTTGATGTTTGATGTTGTCGGATTCTCGTGTTTAGACACAAAAATAGCTGGCGGAGCATGTTGTCCTTGGTGTTACCCTGGTCCCAGAGGTTTTTCTTGATTTTTCTCCGCGACTCGCGTTCGCCGCTCTCGACTATCTTTCTCTCATCTCATACGGAGAAAAATCAAGAAAAACTCTGCGACCAGGGTACCTTGGTGTCAAGTATCCTCATGAAAATGATATCATCCATCGTGACTTGAAACCAGGAAATGCTGTCGTGCCTTTCAAATTTGACGCATAACAGACATCGACATGAAAGAAAACTTTACAAATGTCGAAATAATTCCATTATTAGCAATTGTTGAATAAGGCCGAGTAGGAAAAGAAGAACAGTTCTGCAGATCAACCTAGCTGTTATTCACCGAAGCCGATGGCCGAGGTGGATAACATCCTCCGAGATCTGTAGAATTCTTGATATCTTACCAAGAAAGCTAAATTTAATAATTGCTTTATTATTTATTTGAAATAGTTTCAGTTTCTTTATTTCGATTGAACTCGTTACGAAGAGGAACCATTACATTTGTGTTAGTATTTTATTGATATTGCAGATGATGATAGATCTAGATCTCGAATCCTTCTTAATGTCTATTTTCAGGCTTGGTCTATTTCTAGATAAACCGCTGTTATTTATCAGGTCTGGCCGAGAAGAGTTATATTGAAATTATTTCGTTTCCTATTAAAAATAAAGAGGTCTTTATTTTCTTAGGAGGTCTTCGTTTTCGTAGGGGGTGGTCTTCTTCGTTTTCGTAGGTCTTCGTTTTCGTAGGGGTCTTCGTTTTCGTAGGGGTCTTCGTTTTCGTAGGTCTTCGTTTTCGTAGGTCTTCGTTTTCGAGGGTAGTAACGCCACATCTGTTAATGAAGATGTAGTTGAAGGCTCGGTGTTAAAGGAAAGAAAGAGTTAATAACTGTGAACGTTGCCAATGATCAGGGCCAGGTTCTTGGAAAGCCGCTTAACATTAACTTAAGATTAAACTTTAACTGAAGCATTATTTTATTTTACACCTCTAACGTTTGGTGAAGTTTGAGATTACGTCAGCTAAAAACTCCAAGGCAAACAATATAAACAGAACACCTCACCAAAGAGTTAGAAAACTGAAATAAAAATTCTCGCTAACCCTGGGTTAGTTTAATCAGGCTTTGAACAACCCAGCGCTAACCCAGTCCAAAGGTATCATCAGCTTGCCCTGACGTTCAAAGACAGACAACTACACAGATTTCTATGGGGGAATCTGGATCAGAACAAAAAACCAAAAGATAAGGAATTCTTGAGATACGTGTTTGGAGGGTGTTATCGTCCCATCTGTGCACAGAATGTAAGGCAGAAACATGCGGATGATCATAAAGCAAAGTTTCCTCTTGCTGCTGAAGTGGTGAAGAACAGTTTTTTTGAGGGGGGAGAAGAACAGTTGTTACATGGATGACCTCATTCGTTTTGAAGCAGAAAATGAGATGCGACAGTAGCTAACCGACTTTGAGAATAAAGCTGGATTTCACATTAACAAGTCTGACGTTATCAAGGACACACCTAAAGCTCATCGAGCAATACAAGGGGAGCTTGAGAGGAGAGAGTTCCCAGTTAAGAAAATCTGAGGATTAGCGAGGATAGTTCAAGAAGACAAGTTCTCATTTTCCTTTCTTCTACCTCTAGAAGAACTGGTAGTAACAAACAGAAACATAGTAAAAAATTTTAAAAAACGATCTCTGGCTGAAATGATTAAAAATTACGAGCTTTCGACTGCCCGAACTGCAGTCTTCGACGGGTAAAAATGAATGAATAAAAAGCGCGAATTGCGAAATTATAAAAATGTATTAATAATTATGAATGTTTGTTAAAAAGAATGTTGTATTGTGCAGGTAACGGGCAAGAATTGTTATCAGCGTTAGGTGTTACTCTGGTATGCCACGCTTCTAGTGTTCTTCTGGTTCTGAAAGAGCCTTTGTCAATAATTAATGCGTTCTCAAAATCAATGGCGTGGTTGTTGGACCAGCGTGATTAGCAATTTTTGAACCTTTGGCCGCAGTTTTGGTGTTTCTCAAATGTTCTTTTTTTCGGGTATTAAAAGCTCTGCCGGTTTCCCCAATGTAACACCAAGAACAATTTGTACAGGGAATTTTGTACACGACGTTGGTCTGCGATTCCATCGAAGGTCGGAATTTCGGAGCTGGGAACTGTTGTTGTAGAGTGGTAAATGGCTTGTTTACAACTGTGACATCGTGTTTTTTTAGGACACGTGTCAAAGGTTCAGTTACTCCTTTGATGTAAGGAAGAGAAGCAAAAGACTTGCGTGACTCGGTTGGTTCAACCATCTTGAAAAACATTCCAACAAGTTCCTCTGGGGATACATTTGTTGTTGAGGATCGAGTTTTTTTAGCCTGTATGTTTTTGATAAACTTAGATGGATAACCATTGGACTCCAGAGCTGCATGAACATAATTAAGTTCCCGCTTTTTTCCTTCGGAGGAATTGGGTAATTAGAGCTCTGTGCGAAGAGTTGACGCCTGTGCTGGCCTTGTGTAGATTGTCGTGATGGGAATTAAAATCTAAGTATCTGTCAGTATGGGTGGGCTTTCTGTAAACATCAACGACGATGACTCCATTTCTACGGGAGACCAGAGTATCGAGGAAGGAGATTTTTCCGTTACATTCGGTCTCGATAGTAAACGAGATGTTTTTGTCAGTTGAGTTCAATGTGTCATGGAAGGCTGAGACATCATCTTTTCCAATGATGCAGAAGCTATCATCAACGTACCTTTTCCAAATTTTTGGGGGAACGGATGAATTACTGATTGTGGACTCTTCGATCTCCTCCATGAAAAGATTGGCCACAACTGGGCTAACAGGGCTGCCCATCGCACAGCCATGAACTTGTTTGTAAATTATGTCATTGAACACAAAATAGTTTGTTGGACAGGGTGAATTGAAGAAGTGCGGTGATGTCGCGCTTTTTATTTATTCATTTTACCCGTCGAAGACTGCAGTTCGGGCAGTCGAAAGCTCGTAATTTTCAATCATTTTAGCCAGAGGTCGTTTTTTAAAAATTTTTACAATGTTTCATCCTGGCTGCGGCCCTTCTATATTTCTAAACAGAAACATGTTGAAAAAAGTGCCTCCATTTATGACCCCTTCGGGTTTCTGATGCTCTACGTAGTGCGAGCTAAACTGCTAAAGAAGGAGGCCTGGGTGGAAGCTGTTTGATGGAACGAAGAGTTACTATACCATTTGAAAGCGGAATGGAAAAGTTGGTGCAAGGAGATTGATGCCGTTCGTGTTCCACGGAGGCTAAAGGAAGAGAAAGATGCTCTGGAGGTTACCATCTACACGTTTAGCGACGCGCCAAAGAACGCTTATGACTGCTCGGCAAGAGTGTTTTCCTGAAAAACTACAAGCACTTAAATACAGCAAGCCTCTTCTCAGGAAGGGTGAAGCTTTACTAAAGCTTACGCCGAAACTCTATGGAGGGGCACCCTAGATCAAACACACTACTGTGATGTTCAGATGATTTGCCAGAAGAGACGAAGTTTCCAATCATCATTCCAAAGAATCCTATCGTTACCAAGTTAATTGTGAAGTGTCACCATGAGATGGAGGGTCACGAGATGCAAGTGAACTTTCCATTGAATTACATTGCGGAGCAGGGATGGCGCAGTGGTGAGAGCGCTCGCCTCCCACCAATGTGTCCAGGGCTCGATTCCCGGACCCGGCGTTATATATGTGGGTTGAGTTTGTTGTTGGTTCTCTTCCTTGCTCCGAAAGGTTTTTTTCCGGGTACTCCGGTTTTCCCCTCTCCTCAAAAACCAACATTTTCAAATTCTAATTCCATCTGGAATTGTCAAGCACTTTATCGTGAGCCTCTGGCTCGGGTGATTGCGCAAGCACTCCCTGTGTTTGACATTAAACTTGGCATATACATTTACATTTGCAAGAAAAGTACTTTGTGGTTCAAGGACGACAGCAAGTCAGGAGCTGTATCAGAGAATGTGCAGAATGCAACAGGCGATCCAGTGGCTGTCTCGCGCAACAGCAGATGACATCATATTTTCGACAAAATGTACTTTGCGGTTCAAGGACGACTAGAAGTAAGGAGATGTATGAAAGAATGAGCGTAATGCAAAAAGTGATTCAGGGGCTGTCCCGCACAACAGCAGATGGCACCGTATTTGCGAGAAAAGTACTTTGTGGCTCAGGGACGACAGCAAGTAAGGATACGTTTCAAAGAATTTGTGCAATGCAACAGCTGATTGAGGGACTGCCCCGCACAGCAACAGATCGCACCATTACCCAGAATTCGATTACAGATGACTCGTAGAGCGTTTGCCAGTGGTGCAACAGATTTTGCGGAACTTTTTTACACCGTGCAAGGACGAGGCACACAACGGATGAATTGTGTCTTATGCCTATTTGTGTGTTTACAGACACTGTTAGCAATGGCCACGTCCCTGGAGACGACTGCGTTCTTACACCCGCTTTCAGTGATACGTGCACAGGCGACATCTATCGACATGCTATGTTACCTGGCCTACATCAAAATGTTAAACACAACGGGCTCCTCTACGATCGAACTCGACGTTTAGTCACAAAAGATGGATTTACTTGAGATCAAACTAAGGTTAGGAGTACCAAGAAGTCATTCTGTGAGAGATAAATCGACTGTGTTAAATGTTTACATCTTTCGAATACTATACACGTTATTGGCCTAATTCTACTGAAGTCACCATTGAGAACTGATGACTACACACAAATCGTTTAATAATCCCGTAAATCTGGAAACATGCAATGTTCACAATCGTCTTCGGCCATGTGAGGTCATTAGTTACTATTTATATGTATTTTTTTCCAGCTAACAATCCGAGAAAATGCCTTTTTCGCACTTAAGGAGGCTAGAAAAGGTTTTTCGTTGCTACAGTGTTTGTGAAACGATGGAAAATTACCAAGAAGGATATTTAATGGTGCGGGCAAGCTATATGTCTCCTTGCAACTCTATTCCTGGGCTATACTTTGAGGGTACTTGTGACGTCATATAAGTTACCATGGCATCGCACAAGGTCCACAAAACCGTCCATTAAACTTCAGTTTTTGTAAATTATCTGAAAAAATAATTCCTTGACCTACCATTCTTATTTCTTTGTTGGAAAGTTCCCTAAATTCATTAACTTTTTAGACAGTATGGAAAAAAATTATTTAGTAGAATCAAATATATTTAAAGAAAATGTGATTAATGGCTTACAGAAAATTCCACTAGATAATTATCCCTGAAACTTTTATATTTGAAGTGCCACCGTGAATGGTGCGTGCATGCGAAAAAATCAAGATAGGTCACCGAGCAAAATTTCGAGCTAGAACAAATATTTTCTGCAGATTTTATTTCCGGTTCGCGCGATTTTACGCAAGATTATATTTAACTTCTGGTGTGCTAATTTTTATTCATTCAGCTGACGCGTTATGGCGCGCGTAAATTGTTTCAAACCATTGTAAATCCTGGAGGGTGAAACTGTAAAGACTATTTTTCTCGTTAATTTCTCTCTTTAAGCGCGAATTGAATCACATTTGAAAGTTGTAATAAAGTTCCTAGACTCTGGAAGAGCGTTTACGCCATAGAAAAAAGTTGCTGTGGCTATTATTTCTTGAAGAACATTTGGGAATGTTTTGTTTTGTGCACTGGCATACTCTCAGGAGTGATAACAAAATTGAAGTTGAGGCTTAATTCTGAATGCTCGCTCGTGGATAGATGTCGATCAGATGTTCACGACCCACTTCGTTTTGGTTTTGCACGTTTGTGGGCGTGGCAAGATGTTATGGAGTTCTTTGTCAGTTGCACTTCTCACTCTGAACTTTGTTTCATTGTGTGGAGGTCGAAAGATTCTTTATTAATCATCTGTCGGAATTTGAGTTTTGTTTGCGAAAAATTTTGAGAGAACTTCTTGATTTGTGTGTGTCAATTAGTGACGCGAGGCCGCAAGTAGGCTTGGTCTGCTTTTTGTGGGGGCTTCAGCCTCCACTATGCTATCATCGGAGGAATTTATTTGTCTGCGTATCGCGCATCGTGAGGTCTTCTGGGAGGCATTGAGTAGCTATGACGTGATTGTTCGATACGGCAGCCTTTGGTGTTTTGAGTACTGTAACTTTTTTCCACAGCTTTCCGTCACGAGTTGGGTGTAGTTTTCAAGGTAAGTTGTTTTCTATTTTTAAATTGCTTTGCCTCTTATTTGTTAGATATTATCTTTCTTCCTGCACTGCCCTCGAGAACTGAGTACTCTTTGTTATTGCACTTAGATCCTCGTGAAAAAAGTTTCTTCGCCGATACACGATTTGTTTTACTCACGCAAGCCATTAACGTACCCAGGCTCGGCTAGTGTTCAGTGTGGATTGCACGGGAGAGCTGAGTATCCGTTTTCTCAAGCACTCACCTTTGCACAAACCAGTGTCAGTGTTTGGACTCTACTTAGTCCATGGGCCAAGACCCCCCAAATAGGGTTTTTTGTACCAATTGGAGGGACCAGAGCTATCATGGATTTTTTTAATCTACAGTTATTAAAGTTTAGGAAAATCCATGATATCAACGCTGAATCGGTAGCTTTATTGATGAAATGACCTGAAAATTGACGGGGGTGGGGTCTCCAGTAGGATAAAAAATCTGGCAATCTTGCATAATGCTCAACATTAAAAAATTAATATCTTTGGACCATGATACCCGCAGGATGTGAAACTTGGATATATTATAAATATCTATTTGAATTTTCTTTCCTGGAAGTTTCGTGTGTTTATTTCGTTGCCATGGCAACGAATGCCGTAGAAACGACAGTTTTCACCTTTGGGTGCTTGTTTCCACACATAGCGAAATCATGAAGCTTGTTTTGAAACTTTGACAATGATGCCCCAAATTCCATGTTTCAATTTAATAAGTATTCAAATAAAATATTACAAGATAAAGTGATTTCAGTAAAATAACGCTTCACAGTGAACATGAAAACTTGTCAGACGTTCAACCACTCCGGATTACAACTGGTAGGCTTCCCTGCCACAGGTGACCACGAGCGTCTTTCGTGATAATTTGTCTACATACTTTTCCCTCTGTCATTCCTTAGTCATAAAGACTATCAAAGCCTGCTTGTTCCGTGAACCGCAGAGGAATTTTCTCCATTGTCTGACTTGGACTTGGCAAATCTGCTTGGAGGTTACGAAACTCGCTTCGCTACACCGTCTCCTCTGTTCTCTCGTTTCGCGCTCTTTATTGAGTCGTCTGGGTAATCATCCAATACGTCATCAATTCTGTCGGTCGAAGTGCCTTCGTTTAACGTCTTGCTAAGTAGAGACTCGGCAATCTCAGCAAATGTTTTCTGGCCACCCTTTAGACGTTGAACTAAAGCCATGCCATCTATTAAGCATGCTGATGGTTGGGGAATAACATATGCCGCTTGTACATTCTTCTGGAGTTCCTTTGCAAAGGTTGCTTTATTGGTCTTGCGCAAAGTGCCATCTGGATTGCCCAGTGTCCATGGAAGTGATCCGAGAGGATGGGTGAGGACCTCACTCATCTGCAAGCTTCTGCAGTCTGTTATGACAATCATTTGTGCAAAAAATCTTTTCTTTCTTCATGGTGTCGCGGAATTTTACATTTGGCGGATCACATTCGAGACGTTATCCTCTGAAAGCTTTGTAAACTTCTTCACCTACAAAGATCTTTCGCTCGTAGCAGATCATCCTGTACTTCAGAAGGGGCGACTTTTCCAGTCGTTAGCCAGACAAGATCTTGAAGTTCGGGGTTTAAGGGATTTAGTCAAGTATCTTGAAGTAATGAAATTATGTTCTTGACGTCAGTTGCTTCGCGCGTGATCCTTAAACGATGTAAGTCACTGTGTTTCGGAGAAAAGCTGTTTATATGCAGCATGTCCCTAAGTTGCCTGAGGAATGTGCTTCGATATTTCGCCACCAAATAGTACTTGCAGACGGCATTGGGTTTTAGGTTGAATCCTTTCCTGCCTCTTGAGGTTTGAGTGTCCTTATTTACTGTCTCTTCACAGGTTTGGTCAACAGGTACTCTCCCAAAAGGATTGCTGTTGCTGAGCTCAACAGAAAGTCCTCCCGAACTTACATACTTGAACGCGTCTGGGTGCTCCTCGGGAAGATGGGACATATCTAAGAGATACGCAGAGAGGTACGCGGCGTAACTGACATTATCATAAGCGAAGCACCAGGGGACAATTCCTCTGAGAGAAGGGAGGTGCATTGACCAGTTTCCCTCCCTAGTCGCTCTTATCACTGTTATCAGTCCCAGTAGCACCTCGACCATGTCAACATACGACATTCAGAACTTCGAAAGCTTTCCGTTACCATGATGAAGGTGGTTTGAATACGACAGAAATAGCTGCGAGATCTCTTCAAATAAGGGACTTCTCATGACGTCCTTAAACTCCGGTTCAATAAGCTGCTTCAGTCCGTTCATAAGGTCATCCACACAAGGTTTCTGGTCTTCGTGGTGTTCTTCAATCCACCGCTTAAACTCATTCCACGCTAGTCGGTTAAGAGCCTCGAACATGAGCTTGTGAAACCCGATGATCATGACACGATTACAACTACGACCTTCCAAAACGCCAGCCGCGGATCCGTCAGCAATCACTACAGATTCCACGCGTACATTTTGCAAACCAGCGTCCTGGAAACGCTTTCAAAAACTCCCATTCTCAAAACAATAGCAATAAACTGGGCACTGTGTTTCCATTTTATCTCGGTAGCTTTGGCGTATAGTGCTTGGTTGAACACAACAACAATGCTTTGGAGACGCAAGGTTTCTTTGATCTGAAGCGACTTCGTCAGGACTTGGTACACGGTAGACATAACAGTCGCCGGAGCGTTGATACCTGGGAGGTAATCTACGCTATCGTTTGCCACCACGTGCTCGTTTCTTACCAAAATATTGAATCCAGTCCAGCTTGGAATGGTTTGGTTTTCACTGGAATGAAGGCGCGCCAAAATCCATAGCAAGTTCCTTTTTCAAGCGTCTTCCATTATTTGTGTTGATGTCATCTCTACATATCTTCGAGAAGGGGGACCGCGACGGTTACCTGCATTGTAAATAGGAAGATTGGCGTCGTCCACTGTACCTTTGCTTCTTTTTTTCGATTTAACCATTGCAGGTACTGACGCGGGGTGGAAGTTGAGGACAGAAACAGACAAAGTTTCTTCGAGACGATCGATGTTGTCCCAGGCGAGAGTGGTACTGACAAACGAGCGGATGTTTTCAGGAAGAGGAACTTCGTTACCAGGAGTTTCCGCCATCTTTTGAAGGCACAGTAAGGTATCTATCTCCTCTAGTTGGGTGTACGCAACTTCGTGGCCAAATCGGTTCAAGATCTAAGGTCAATATTGATGGCTAGAGATTTGACGGCGTACAATATGCTTCGGGGGGGCTTCTGCCTTCCGCCACTTACAGCAAATATCAGGTCTTGTCCTGGTGACAGCAGAAGGCCATGTGTCCTTGGCGAACAAGATTCCATTCCTGAAAAGCTAGTGCTACCAGTGATAAGAGTATATAAGAACTTTTTGACTACTTCTGGAATGTTCACGGCATTTTCAGTTAAGTCAGATGGTTTTGGAGGCCATTAGGCTTCGGTGTCTTGAGCTTGGACGCTTCTCTTAGGCTAAGGGCGGTAAATGATTTATCGCTATTGCTGGCGAAGTAGTGTTACTCTTCTCTGTAACTTGCTTGGCTAAGTTCAGTCTCGGAAGATTTCTTGGAATCGCAAAAATTCGCTTGTTCCCATACAGATCTTCAAAATCGATTGCACCTCTAAATTCTTCTGAAGACTTCTTTTGAAATGGGTTGTTGTTGATTCTGGTATTTCTAGTTCTGCTTAAGAATTAAGAAAAGACGTAAACAGGGCATATAACTCGCTCAATCTGATAATCCTAGGATTTTGTAGCAAATCGGCTCTAATGTAGTCGAACAATTTCTCAAAACCCTGCAATTCGGCACGGGAATATTCGGTGGACATCGCTGTCTTCTTTCTTATCCCCATTGACAGGGATATTCCGGGTGTAATTGCGAAGGCATGATAGCACGCTTTAGCAAGCTCTCTAGAGACGACAGCCAACATTCGGTGATCACTTTTTCCTACAGCAGCCTTCCTGATCGTCTCATCGGCGCGCATATCCACGCACTGAATCAGTTCCTCCCTTGTGCGAGAGTTCCTGGTGTATTTATCCTTTTCGCAAAAGATACAAACCCGCTGATAAATTCTACTAGGAATGGTCGTGGGTTGTCGGATGAAAATTCTGCGACTATCAGTGGAGTTACAATTTGCTCTCTCTTTGGCATGCAATTAAAATAACTTGTCGAGGTTTCTATTCAGCGTAAATACGCTACGGAATTGCCTGTGGTAAGTAACTTTATTTGGTTCTCCTTCTTCTAGAGTTTCTGCTATCTCAAGAATCGGCTTGTGGTTACGAATAGTTGCGGCCTTTAAAGTGTTTTCCAAGACTCGAGGTCCTTTAAGGTTGCCAATTCTCCAGTATCGTTGCAACCTGAATTATACATTCTTCCTCGCTCCGTTGTCGTTTACCCTATGCTATATTATATATGACTTTCGGTTGGCTCCTTTGGAACAAAAATAGAAATATGCAGTACGAAGACATCTCCCGCGATGTAAAAAATACATTAAAGGGTTATAGATTGCTATAGAGATTGCTTCGGCTTCCCTACAGTTCACGGCTCCGTCTCGACTTTTAATAATCGCGGGCTATTGATGAACTCGAATGGCTAGCTTTTTCAGTACAGTTTCCCCTTTAAATTGCCAAAACGACTTGAGAAAAAAAAGAAAAAATCTAGTACGGTATCCTTCATTAGCCTGCACTGGTAGCCGTAGACTACATTATTCAAAGTCCGGAGAATGTTTTGAGTGAGAGTGAGTTTATCTTATTATCAAACTCCATTTGCCTCGAATGACTGTACGTTTTGAAAATATTTTTTACTATTTATTGACAAAATTAAAAGACCCCATGCTATCATCGGCGGGGTTTATTTGTCTGCGTGTCGGGTATCGCGAGGTCTTCTGGGAGGAATTTAGTAGGCTTATATGACGTGAGCTTTCGATACAGCGGCCATTGTTGTTTTGAGTACATGTAATATTTTTGGACAGCTTACCGTCGCGAGTTGGTTGCAGTTTCCAAGGTTAGTTGTTTTCCATTTTTAAATTGCTTTGGCTCGTTTGTTGTTAGATATTATCTTTCTTCCCTCGCTGCCCTCGAGAACCATGTATTCTTTGTTATTTGCATTTAGATCCTCGCCGATACATTCCGATACATTCCGATACAAGCGATTTGTTTCTCACGCAAGCCATTAACTTATCCAGGGTCGGCTAGTGTTAAGTGTGGATGGCACGGGAGAACTGAGTATCTGCTTTCGCAAGAACTCACCTTCTAATTACCCAAACGAGTGTCAGTTATTGGACTCGATGTACTGCTATCACGTAAATCGTATGCATGTACTTCTACTGCTGTGAAGTTATTTTGAGCAGCTGTGAATGCAGTCAAACTGCTGAACTTAACTGTACTAGAGCTGTTTGTTAACGACATGACAATATTAACTACGAGTATGGGGACATAAGTTGAACAATACCGGTCGAGGAAGCAAAGGATTCTTTATCACGTGTTCAATGGGGATGGATTCTTACCGTGTCTTAGCTAAATGTGTTTTGTTCGACAACATTGAAACAAATTCTGGACATGTAAAGAAATGATGACCTACATTTCGTCTATATCCTGTTGCTTGTGAGGGGAAGTGAACGACGTGGAAAACAATCCAGGCCCTGCAGTATTTAATAACACTAATCCAACAACCACTGTGTCTGCTGGCTACAACTCCAGGAACTGACCGAAGCACCCTTTGGTAAACTTGGCGCTGGTAAGCAGTGTACAATGTTTTGCAATTATGTTCACCTATTTATTAAAATTTACAATCAAATAGAAGACGCAGTACTCAGAATATGCATATTGGATCGAGCCTATAAAGTGCCACAATATATTAATTCTGTACAAAAAAGTGTTGACGGTCATTAATGCAACTGCGGCCGTAACACTACTAGAACAGAGACCTGAAAACAATTCAGGCTCTGAGCGGAATTCGAACCCACGACCTCTGCGATGCCGGTGCAGTGCTCTCCCAACTGAGTTATCAAAGCCACATGAGAGTGGTCGTATACGGGTTAGCCCTTTATATGTGGACGTTATACTTGGCCCAAGTATAGTAAAGAGTGAAATAAATTTCGTCCATAGCAGCAACTAAGTGATGACGGTCATTAATGCAAGTGCGGCCGTAACACTACTAGAACAGAGACCTGAAAAAAATAGTGTCAAACATCGAAGACCACATTCAATCATATTTCCAACGTCTCAAATTTTTCCAAATATTTTCCGCTCTGTCTTTAAAAATTGTAATGACTTGTCTACCCTTTCACTTGTAGCAAGTCAACTCCCAGATGCTGATATTTGAGAACAGCATTCCAACCAAAAGGAATAAAATTACGCATAAGACCCCAAGTACGCATTGCGGACCTATTTTTTAATATAGCGCATGGCCCAGCTTTCTTGTCCATTGAACAACACAATAAAGCGAGCACCTGATTTTAACTAACATTTTCTAATAGCTCTTATCGAAGTTGAACACGCGAAATCAGCGGACTTTCAGTGAGCTTACGCCAAAACGAGGCTATCGGGTCTAGCTCGCCATAAAGTACAAGGAAACAGAGGGAAATCAGTATAGGTAAATAACATTAAGGTAATATTTATCGACTTTTGAGTATCGTTATCCATGGTGAGGTATTGCATAGCTCTTGGGTGTCAAAATCGAAGTTCCAAAGCGGAATGCAGAGACTTGTCATGGCATTTGCTCCCGCTGTCAAACAAGAATTTGCTGGCACAATGGCTCGTGAAACTGCGTCGATAGAACACTCCAGTGAACAAAAGCTCTTACGTCTGTAGTCAGCATTTTGAAGCTAATTGCTTCATAAAACCAATGGGAGGACAAAGAATTCGTTTGAAGCCCGATTCCAAACCTACAAAGTTTATTCTTACCGTCGAAAAACCAAAGAGGAAAAAGCCCGCCGATTGAATATCGTGGAACACAAAGAAAACAAATAAGCGCATGGAGAACTTGCAGCAGCATTCGGCCTCCGAACCTATTGATATTAGAAAGAGTGTTGAAAACTCTGGTTTGAAATCTGGTTCAGATTGTATAGAAACTGAACATCTAGAAAGTGAAGGTTTAGTTCAAACTGGAGATGAAAACTGGGAACATCAACTTATGTTAAAGGATGACGAAATGTCATGTTTACGTGAGAAATGGCAAACTAAGAAGTGCGAATTAAACAAAAAAAAAGTGCTGGAAAATCAACTTGAAGAAGAAAGAGGTGCCAGGAAGGAGCTGGAATTATTAATTGAGAAGAAAGCCTTCAGCATCGAGACTGTAAAGGATAATGATAAGTTATTAAGATTTTACACTAGATTTGAGAACTATGAGGTCAGTGTTTTCAATGGTTCTTGACTTTCTGGGAAGGGAGACAGGGCTCACTTGGACTACCAAAACACAGAAAATTAAGGAGAAATTAAGCACAAGTATAAACCTGGGCCTGGTAGGGTTTTGACTTTAGAGAATGAATTTTTCCTGGTGCTTTGTCGTTTAAAAGTTGGCTTAGTAGAGGAGGACTTGTCAACTAGATTTGGAGTGTGCCAAAGTGTAGTATCCCCGGGGTAGTATCCCAAATTGTTAATACCTGGATCAAGATTATTTTCTTTAAATTCAAAGAACTTGATGTATTTCCTTCCAGAGAGATTGTTCAATTACATCTGCCTGAATGTTTTCGCAAAAAGTATTCAACAGCTACTCTAATAATTGATGCTACAGAGATATACATTGAAAAGCCTAACAACCCAGAGGCCCAACAAGTAACTTTTTCTTCATACAAAAATAGCAACACCCTGAAAGCCTTGGTTGGTATTGTACCAAAAGGGGGGATTTCATTTGTTTCAACCCTGTATGGTGGCAGCATTTGTGACAAGAAACTAACCCAAAAGTCAGACCTGATAGAGAAACTACAGTATGGTGATGTCATAATGGCTGACAGAGGGTTTAATACTTTCAAGAGATGCTTGCATGCAAAGGCTTAAAAGTAAATGTTCCTCCATTCATGAATGAATCTGGCCAATTTAATGAAAGTGAATTACTGGAAACAAGGAGAATTGCATCTCTAAGAATCCATGTTGAAAGAGCCATGGAAGCAATAAAAAACTACCACACTTTAGACTTTGTCCCAAAAACTTTGTGCAAGAATGGTATAATTGATATGATATTTTTTGTCTGTGTAATGTTATCAAACTTCCTCCCATCACTAGTAGATGGTTAGCAATAACAATGATCTTTCCTACAAATGTACATTGCCTTCATGTTATCAATTAGACAGTGAAAACAGAGTGTACAGTCATGTAATGTTCAAGTGAATATTCCATCAATTTGTTATAAAAATACTACAAAACTCAATGTACAAGTGTTGTAGCTCAAAATGTTCCTGTTTCTAATCAGTGAGTAATTAGCACATGTTCCTGTCTCTTATAACTGAGCACATATGCTTACAACTAGACTGAGATGTTACCATTTGTGTATACTTACAGTATTTCTAGAGGAAAAATTATAGAATTGTGATTTCAGTCATGTCATTCATTTGATTAATTTACTTAATCCGGTAAGCCAAAAAAAAAAAAACTCTTGGGTATGCTATTTCCAAAGAGATGTGATTGTCATAAAACTTTTCCAGTTTTGGGACTTTGTCAGAAAGTACCAGGTCAGTCCAAGATGTTTCAGTGCAAAGCATCAGCTGCTGGACTGGAAATAGAACTTGTGATTCTTGTTGACAACCATCCCATGAGAAGTGTCTCTACATATACCACGTTTACACACTGCTTTCTTAAGAGATAGACTATCTGTGAAGATTCCCTTCATCTACACTGGTCCTCCATCTACCTCCCCCAGCTGGAGAGGCCTCAAGGAAAGGATAACTCTGAGATATAACAAAACCTGTTTGAGTTACTTTGCAATCCAGTTTGTTTTCATATAGCCATATAATCTTCTTTTCATCTTTCAGTCCCTGTTTCATTTTATTACTTGGATACTGATTGTTAAAATGTAAGATTTCTTTCATTGCTTTTGTTAGGCTAGTAGAATTAAGGCTTTATTAATGTTGTCATAAACTGACTGAGAGTCGATCTTCCTCTTTCTCGGCTGGTACCAAGTTTGCAGTCTTGAGGTACATGTTTCAAATTCCCAAGTACACTCAAGTCTCACAAATTCTTTAAGTGCATAGCAAAGAGCTGCTATATGTTTACAAGAACCGAATGGTCCTTTACCAGCTGGACAAGCACAGCTAGCAAATGTAATTTCACCTTCATGTTCACCATTACACAGTGAGAGTTTTACGTTCACTTCAGGTAAGCAATCACATCGAAAATGTACCTTCTCATCGTCGTGCCGAGCGATTTCCAGTTTTTGGATGTGACCATGTCGAAACAAACCTGAAACAACCGAAATAAAGCTTTGCTGCTGATGTTCTTGTAATCTTAGATTCATTGTCCTAAGCTTTTCTTTCAAAAAAGTAAGACACGATATTTTGCTTATTAAATGTTGGGACATGATCATCCTTCGCCTCAACCAGTGAAACCCACTGTGCAGATTCAGGGAAATCACAATTGACGGTCGCCGTTTGGTCCACTGGTTTACTCTGGTTACTTGCTGCCAAGTCTTTCCACTTCTCCGTAAAATTATTCTCCCAACTATTTTTGATATAATTGATGACCCTGCGGCAAGTAAAACAAGTCGATATAGAACTTATGCTTCAAAATTCCGCTTAAGCAATGGCAATAATTATAAGTGCCAAAAAAATGCAATCTTTATACCTTTAAGATAACTGTGCCTTCGTAGCTTCGGAGCGTGCACTACCATCTTTCGCCGTCCGTTTGCGGAATGACAGCTACTCGTTTAGTCTTTCTTTAGTAAGATTCTGTGGACAATTACCACAAAGTAACTGTACTTTCTCCTCAGCGTAAAAGAAGGCCGCTTCTGGAAGATTTTTGGCAGGCTATATAATTTGTTTTATCACTTTTTCACACAAGGGAAACCAAATCTGATCAATGTTGACCCGATAGCCTCGCTTCAATGTTTGCTCACAGAAAGACCGCTGGATCGTTTGGGTGGCGTACTCAACTTCGATAAGAGCTATTTTACTTGATAATTTGATGATATTTACAGAACTAAAAAGTATTCGGCAGGACAACAACTAGAATTGCTCACGCTAAAAGTTGTCACGTCTGTGTTATGTAATATTGTTCCACATGATTGATTGATGATTGGTTCCACACGAAAAATTATTTTGTCCTTGCCCGTGAGAAACTGCACGATTTTTGCACAAGCATGTGTTGAAGATCTTATTTTTCTATTGAAGTGGATGATGCTTACTTTTTTGTGTTTCAACAGTTTCAACAGTGGAGTGCGTGATTAATAAAACAAAACTTTCCTTTATGCAAAGTTTTGTTTATTTAATTAGCTTCCTTCGTGGCATACAAGATGTTTATCCTCACCATATTTGGCGACTTGCTCGCAATTGTAATCATTCGATCAAAATTTGGTGAAAACGAAAGTTTAAAATAAGAACCCTTTTGTTCCGAAACCTATTTCAGTGGTCTTGAAAGAAATTTCTGAGCGGTTTTAACATGTATGTGCTTAATTTATAACAGGATTTCATGATATCACAAGTTCGCTAAAAAGAGTACGTGACAGCTTAATTTGGTAACTCGCTTCGCTGCCCGTGTCCGGTGAAGTGAATATTGAACGAGAGAGATTTAAGATGAAACTGTTGGACAATTATGCGGATTCCCAGGAACTGTTAATTATTAACTGATTAAACCATGAAATGGAATATTAATTAACTAATTAATAAATTATTAATTAATTATTACTTAATTTATCAATCCGGGCGACCTACTTGTCATGGTTAGGCGCCCGAAGGGCGCCCTGAAAATTTTGTTAGAGCACAGCCTTGAAGTGGGATTTTCATACCATTACAGAGCTAAAACTATAGGTAAAAGTTTTAGTATTCTCTGTTTAAATGTTAGTTAATGCACATGTTGGCCTGTTCAATTAGAAACTTTCAGACTGAGGAAGCAATGAATGTACATTTAACTGACACATACATCCCAGCCATTTTCAAAAAAATGTTATAGGAAAAATAGGAGCAAATTAGCAAGAATATAGGAGATTTATAGGATTTTATGACAAAATATAGGAGTTTTATAGGAGGATTTTCAGGCGGGATCCTCCCCTCGCATGCAACCCGCACTCGCCTAGCTTTCACCCCTGTTCCCCTGAAATGCGCAAAAAATTACGCCTGTTCTGCAGGCTACAGGCACTCGTGCAAGAAATTCAGCCAGGTTGAAACAATTTTTTTATTTACATTTATTTGAAAATGTGACACTAGTTTGAAATGTGTTCATTAATAAGATGGTTGTCAACAGTCACATGATCACCCCTTACAACCTCCAAAAAAAGTCAACCACTATGAGAAGTTTAACATGCTACAATATATATCGTGAGGGTAACACATTTTGAATGAGAAACATATAACACTTTCATTACATCTATGACCTTATCTCATCTCAGCACAGACAATGTTTTAAACGACAACACCGATATGACTGCTTTAACAGCTGTTAACTGTATGAGGGCAGGCTCCCAACTAAAAAATTTAGAATGAGCTCATGAAAAGTGGATAAAGATAAACAGTCATGTAAAGTCCACTTCAGTGGTGAACTTTAAGTATGCATAAAACCACAGAAGTGTCTAGTTAAATTCTGAGTCACAGTTTCAATTCATGATTTCTTGGATTTTGGATCACTGGGCTGTGATTGAAAGCGTTTATTATGCTTTGCTTTGTTTTAGAAACGGATCTTCATTGCTTCCTTATCTACTTCATCCCTGTGTTAGCAGTACTGATCTTCTTTTGGGCAGCTTCAATCATGGCTTGAACAACAGATACCTCTTTAAAATCCTGATTCTTGAAGGCAGCTTTCAGTTTTGCATTTGCTTCTTTCAAGATGGCATCCCCACTTGCATGCTATCTTGCTGAGCTCTCTCTTTCCTTCTGACCCTTTCTCTTCACACTGTAAATCTATATTACTTTTTCTCTACCGAGTTGTCGTTTCTGTGCTTCCAGTTGTAATGCTTGTGCCCTCTGTAGAGTAAGCTGCTTTCAATTCTCTTCCTTCACCTTCCGCTCTTTCTCTAGACACATAGCATAATGGGCATGTGCAGAACATCCCAAGCCTTCAGCAATTGTCATAGTCTGTCTGACTTAATCTGTGGAACAAATATTCTCCACACCCAGGTGGCTCTGGAGGTAAGGGATGCCAAAACCCTTCAGAATTTGATCCACAAAGAAACTTAAAAGCCAAATTCTGCCAGCAACCTCTGGAACAAAATAGACGGTCCTGGCAACGAATAATGTGAAATAGTCTTACCTTGAAAGACGGCATGCTTATAGTATCATTCAACTGTCCAGAAATAACATACCGGTAATTGAACCACAGGTGACAAGATAGAAATCTTGTACACTCGATACAGACCTCATGCCAACTGTGACCTGCCTTGCCTTTTTCACCAGTTTATTTCATTTTTCTTTAAGTGTATTTCTAGGAAATATAGGAGTTTTTGGTCTATTATAGGAGTTTTATAGGATCCTATAAAATAAATAGGAAAAAAAGGATTTATATGAAGGCTGGGATGTATGCTGACATCTTTCTTAAGACTCCACACGATTTATTTTAATTTCTTTCCAAATTTTTTTTCCAAAATTTGAGTTCCCAAACTTGGGGTGCAGCTTATCTGCGAGTGCGGCTTATACGCCGGTGTTTACAGTACACTTTACAGCATAAGGTTCAAGAACTTTCCAGCTCCACTAAATAACGTAACATTACAATATTAAACTATTTACAGCAGCAGATGTAAATGACTAAAATAAATTGCTTAGTCACCGTGACACAAACTAATTAAATATGCACGAAACTTCTAGACCAAATTAGCATATATGCGAACCTTCCATGTCATGCAATAATTTTTTGTAACATAATAACAGTGTCATATTTACAAGGCGGCAAACGGATCCCTTTTAAACAAGGGCAGCCTAAGCTCACAATGTTGGGAGTTATAACTTTTCTATCTTCATGTGAACGTTCACAGAAAATGAGACACATATAGCTGACACCTGCTACTATTACATAATGGCCGAGTTTGATTACACAAAACAGGACTCTTGCCTTGCAGCATATGTAGGGTTATTGCTTCGTAGGAGAGGAAAACCAAAAAGTGATAACTTGCTTAAAAGGTTTGAAGGGACAGATGACAATAGCAAAGACAACAAGGCACTGAGATAAGTCAATTTCATTACAAAAATATCACCATTTCAACTATAATGTTGATTACTGTCTTCCCCCTTTTAAACCTTCATAAACTCAAAGCAATGTAGCACAAAAATTCCATATGCCGCAAGGCGAAAGTTGAAAGTGAGGGACATGGCCATCAATGCACAAGAGGCTGCCACTGACAGACACCCTGTTCTCTATGACAATCTATCTTGTTCAGCATCTACTAGACAAAAAAGCCAAATTTATACATCCTGTAAACTGCAGATCACTTATTTACAAACAAAATGGTAATAGCCAGAAAGCTGCTTTTAGACATTCTCGGGGTGCTTGGAAACATATTACAACACACTTTATTAAGATTCTCATAATCATAGCCCTCATTAGAAATAACAGTTGCACAAATTTCAACAGACAGGGAATTATTGTTTGAGGACTTCTCTACTTGGTCTCTTATTTTAAAGCAAAGCTCTGCACAGTATTTTTTCACGTATTTGAAGACCTTGTTTTCTTTGACTAGTGATTCCGGATTCTGGTTTTTGATTTCATTCCAGTTCCATATTCTGGACTTTAGGGTTGCCTCACAACAGGCAGGCACTCCCTGCCCAAACAACAAAACCAAATGAACATGAACCACCAAATGAACACAAAGCAAACAAAAGCCCAAATACGATCCAAACCAAACAGACAGACGTGATATTTATGCCTAGCGGCGAGGACTGGGCTTAGGCTGGGGATTGGTTACTACACTGGCCCCGAATTAGCTACTAGTATAAGTTAATTCCAACAAAAATATCCAATCCTAGAATACAAAGATCACAATAATTTGACGAAATCACAGTTTGTAATGTGGCAGTCTTAGAACTTATCAGTTTTTAGAGGTTACGAGTTCTGGACTCCTTCAAGGAGGCATAGCTTCGTAATGTCATGTCTGTATGAAGATGTGGCCGTTTTCACCTAAACCCTAAGCACATGGCCATTGTTGTCTGGAAATACTTCTTCAATCAAGCCCATCCGCCAGCAACCTCTAGGCATCGGCTCGTCAGCAACAAGAACCAAGTCACTGACAGTGAAATTTCTTCAAGGGATGCACCATATCTGCCTTGCTTGAAGAGCAGGTAGATATTCTTTCATCCATCTCTTCCAAAATGAATCCGCCAAGCATTGTGCTTGGCGCCAGCTCTTGCTATACTTGTCATGGCCTTTGAAGATATCCCGTGGGAGGCAGGAATTGGATCTCAGGAGTAGGAGTTTGCTCGGTGTCCGCAGCTCAGGATCATTTGGGTGGTCACTAAGGGCAGTTGCCACTAACTTCACACAGCAGGGTTGACAATATTTTGTCGTTCACCAGCTGTTCTTTCAACAGGGCACCAAAAATCTTCCATATGGAGCTAATCATACCTTCCCAGATTCCACCTTGATGGCTAGCCTCAGGAGGGTTAAATGACCTCTGAACGTTGCTCGACCTTAGACAATTGTAGATTTTGGCTTGGTCCAGTCGCTCCAGTGCTTCTCTCAGAAACTGTGAAATTAGTGCCACTGTCACTGTATATTTCCTTGGGCTTCCCTGTGTGGCCAACAAAACGTTGATAGGCACAGATAAAGGAGTCTGCTTCCAATGTGAGCACCACCTCAATGTGCACTGCCCTCATGGTAAGGAATGCAAACAGACATCCGTAACATTTCACTTGACTGTGTCCTTGCTTGACACAGAGGGGACCGAAATAGTCCACACCCACATGGGTAAACAGTGGATCTGTCGGAGCGACTCTTGCTGATGGGAGTGGAGCCATAATTTGTTCACCTGGAAAGCCTTTTGCTTGCGATAATTTATGCATTTTGCCAAAATCCTGCGTACTGCTGAGAGACCATATACTATCCAGAATCTCTGCCGAATGTAGGCCAGAACTTGAGAAGGACCACATTGCCCCTGTTGGCGATGACAATTCTGGATGATCAAATTTGTCATGTGATGTTTACTGGGCAGAACAACAGGGTGCTTCGTTTGGAACGAAATAGGAGCATTCTCCAGGCGACTTCCAACTCTTAGTATTCCCTCAGCAATGAAAGTGTTCAAGTTATGTATTGGACTGGACCATGGAACACACTTCTTCCTGTCCCCTGGGGTTTTTCGGCCTAACAGAGCTAGCTACACTGGAAATGCATCATGCTGAACAGCTTTGACGATCACACTCTCTGCATTAATAACTTTGCTGACAGTCAAGGGCCCCTTGGGAATGCTGTCTGGATCCTTGTTGAGGAGGCCACCCAAATATTCCTTAAAATGTACTAACCAGGCTATGGCCTTTCCAAAACTGTCCCAGGATGAATAGCAGCACAGCAGTGGTTCCAAAACTTTACTTTGAACAATCACGTTTACATGACCAGGGAATTTTCTGCATTCACTGCCATCTTGAGACAATTCCGGCAACTGGGATGGTTGTTCAGGTCAATGTTTCTCATCCTTTCACAGAAACTTTGGGCCGTGAAGCCACAGCACCAGCCTTCACCCCTCTGGATGCAACGTCTGCAGGGTTCACACAGGTGTCAATGTGTCACCACTGGCGTGGGGTGGATTCATCGTGTATCATCGCGACTCTGTTGGCAACAAATGTGTGAAATCTTCTTGACACATTGCCAATGTTCTGGAAGACTATGGTTGAATCCATCCAGTACATTACGTCGTGTATGTGATACTATAACTCGTTCCAAATCAGGCAATTCAACTTCACAGCAACAACAGCAGCTGCTAACTAAAGTCGTGGTATGGACACTACCATCAGAGAGTGGTGCAAGATTTGCCAAGAACAAAGGAACAGTGTGGAACAACCTTGTCGTTGACAATTTGCAGGTACGATACCGCTCCATAACCATATTCAGAGGCATCTGAGAAATGATGTTACTGAATGTTGCAGCTGAACCAAATCCTGGTGGCTGGAAACACCTGGGAGCTGATATTGTTCTCAAACATGCAAGCTCCTTAAGCCATTCTTGCCATACAGTGGAATCTGCATCAGAAATCTCTTCATCCCAGCCATACCTCTGCTTACATAGGCTCTGCAAGAGACTTTTGGCTGGCAGAATGATAGGGCCATGAACCCAAGAGGGTCGTACATGGAGCTTACAACAGACAAGATTCCTCTACGTGTGGGAGCCTTTCCTCCATCCATGATGTGAAAGTTAAAGTCGTCTGTTTCCATGGCCCACTGCACTCTCAAAGTGCGTTCTACAGGGAGATCCTCTAAATCCAAGTTGACCACCGGGGCCACTCTCTCCGTTACTGGAACAGTGGCGATCACGTTCCTGTCATTACTAATCCATTTGGTAAAACAAAACCCTCCTCTTGACAGCAATTCCCATAGCTGGCCAGACAAGTGTGCCCCCTTATCAGTCATAGGGACAGACTTAATGCAGTCGTCTACGTAGACGTTTTGGTCAACAGTGGTAATGGTCTCCTGATCAAATTCGCCTTGATTATCCGAGGCCGTTTTCTTGAGACAAAAACTGGCATAACTTGGAGATGAGGTTGCCCTGAACAAGTGCTCTAGCATCTGGTAATCAACTGGTTTTTTGGAGAGATCATCATTTGGCCACCACAGGAATCTTAACGCATTACAGTCATCCGGAGCTGCCTGCACCTGGTGAAACATGCCTTCCACATCAGAAACCATGGCAACGGGTTCCTGGCAAAACGTATGATAACGCCTAAAAGCCCATTTGTCAGGTCTGGACCTTGAAAAAGCTGATCATTCAGGGAGGTGCCTTTAAATTTGGCTTCGCAGTCAAACACGACTCTCACTTTCCCTGGTTTTTGAAGATGAAAAACTGAATGGTGGGGTAGGTACCAGACTGCTTGAAGAGGTGTAGGTCTCGCTGGAATCTTTCCTTTAAGTAGTGCAATCTTCCCAATGCAAATTCACGATTATTCGGGCGGTTTACTGACTTGTGCATCCATGGCAACCCCAACTGATAGTGACCATTCACAAGCTTCATGGAATTTTCCATTTGCGACAGTGCTATTTGATCTTCACCTGATATTGCAACCTTTGAGAAGATCATAGGCTCGTTAAAGTCACTCCTAAACATGCTCTCCATTGGCTAATGAAGCGTTTCGCCGTCATAGCAAACAAAGCTCACACTAAAGCAATCTCTGTCACATGAGTTCAATTGTCCCATCAGGGTCCAACCAAGAGGGGTACACACAGCATAAGGCTGAGCACGCCTGCCACACCTCTGATCACACATCCCGTGAGCTTCAGGAACATTGATTCCAATAAGCACAGACACTTTATCAGTTTGCGTTCTCGAAAGTCTATTCCTTTCAGATGAGGCCACTTAGTAGTATCTTCCTTGGTTGGTGGACTACTTTGAGGTAAACACAACGTATCCACAGTCCAGACTCTATCTAACACGACTCCTTCTTTCATTTGTAATCCTCCAACAGACAAAGACAACTCAAATCCCTTACGAGTGTCAGATGCACCATTTATGGTCGTTAGTGAGAATTCCTTAGGACGGCCAACAACTCGAAGTTTCTCCATCAGACTCACATCACACAATGTAACGTCCGAACAAGGATCCAGTAGTGCGTTTGCCACAGTTGTGTTGTGCTGACCTTTTCCTTTCATGACAACTGGAACGATTCTTAAACAAACATTGTTCTCGCCAGAGTCTGCAGCACCACACCGACCAACATCCCGGTCCTGCTAACGGCACTTGTTCCAGACTCCCTGGCTCCACTGATGGTACTTGCTCCAGTCTCCTCCGAGGTGACTGCAGGATGGTTAGGAGGGATGCTATTCCTGTTGCTCTTCGTCTTAACATGCAACACGGTGTGATGTTTCCATCCACATCCATTCACTCGACACTTCATTTTACTTCTACAATCTATGGCCATGTGTCCGCTTCCAAGACAGTTGTCGCATATTCTTGCTTGTTGAACAAAGCATTTTCTTTCTTCTGGGCTTTTGTTGACTTATGTTGACCAGAACAGAAAGGACGAAGAGGAAGATGGCCTCATTTTGGACGGTGGCTTAGAGTTCTGTTCTTTATCTGGTGTTGATCCAACTATTTGTTCGTATGTAGTGTTTGCCAGCAAAGCTTTCTCTTGAACAAACCTAGCTAAATCCATGAAGGTAAGTTCCATTCCAGCTAAGGTTAATGAGCCGGCTTTGTCCACCCATTTAGACTGCAGATAAACAAAGAGGTGCTTCACCACATTTACGAGATTGTCCGAGCTGTTAACGGGCCGCCATGGAGCTCTTCGGAACGTCTCACAGGATTGGTTGAGAAAATGATATACAAACAATGGTAACAATGAACCCTAACCCTAAAACAATAGAGCTTCGTGCCAACAAGATCCAATGAAATTAGAGGTTCTAGAGAGCTTCATGACAACAGCTGTTAACTGCCTCGTAGCCCATTTTAACAAGAGTCAGCACACAGTTCTGCATTTCAACAGACAGGTCTGATAAACCAATAACATCCGTATTCTGTGTTTTAAATATTCCGAAGTTTTGTAAAGTTCATCAACAGCCTTAGCTTTCTCCATTTCCCCTTCTGCAGTCAATAAAGCAATCCGGTGCTTCAATTTTTATCTCGGCTATTTGATGTTCCATCTCCAGGCATTCTTCAAAACTTTTGTTGAATTCCTTTTTCCCTGTGATTAAGGTGTGACAAGCATTAAGCGCATCTGATTTAACTTCGGGGTCACTTGCAAATTGATAACATTTGTCATAGGCTTGAAAACATCTTGCAAACGTGATTTCAACATCTTTCTTTTCCTCGCAGGCCTCATGATAATTTTCAGCGTTTAGCATTAATAATTTGATGTCTTTGTACAGTCTGTTTAAGTAGCCAGTAGCCAAGGTGTCCAGCTCGACTTCTCTTCAGAGACAGCTTTCTTTCACGCCTTATGGCGTCCCCTCATCTGTTCGACGAATATTCCTATGACATAATTCCACTGACGTCAGAAACTTTAACTACGCACCGACGACAGTTAAATCGCAAAAAAGAGTTCAATAAACTTTAAACAACCAGAGCTCTTTACTTTCATAGACGTGACATTGCCGGTGGTTTCTAGAATAAAGTTAACAACATAATACATTAATAATGGTAATTGAACTGAGTGGAGTACAATTTGGTCTGAAATCATACGTGTGATTTCAAAATCGAACGAGCGCACAGCGCGAGTTCGATTTGAAATCACAAGTATGATTTCAGACCAAAATTGCACTCCACTCAGTTCAATTACCACTTTATTAAATCCATTTTGAAATCGCCCAAATACAGGACTTGGCCAATTCAAATATTTTATTGATGCATAACTGAGGCGGTTTTTAAATAAAAAGCGGAACCGGAAACGCTTTTACTTCAATACGCAACAGAGCAGCGTGCAACCTTTAATCAAGTTGCGCGCGCGCTATTTTTGGTTACTAGAAAGTTCTACTGTATCGCAAGCGCTCACAAGAGCGCCACGACAGCCCGCAAGTGTTATTACATCCATTTTGAAATCGCCCAAATACAGGACTTGGTCGATTCAAATATTTTATTGATGCAGTACTGAGCTGGTTTTTAAATAAAAAGCAGAACCAGAAACGCTTTTACATCAAAATACGCAATAGAGCAGCGCACGACCTTAAATTAAGTTGTATGCGCGCGCTATGTAATAGTAATTGGTCCGAGTGGAGTACAATTCAGGGAGTAATCGAGCGAGTTATTTCAAAATCGGACGAGCGCAAAGCGCGAGGCCGATTTGAAATTACGAGCACGATTAGTCCACGAATTGTACGACACCAGGTCCAATTACTAATTAATCGTATCTATAACAAATGTCGGGGAAAAAATGTCTTCTAAGAACTTTTTTTGAGCGAAAACATCTGTAGCACTTTTCCTAAGTTTTGAAAACTGCAGAAAACATTGCTAAAGAAGCCATTGAAGCGTGCGTAATCGGTGTGAAAATCACGTGGGTATCCAATTACAGGTGTCCGATTACAAAAAGTTCAAATCGGACAGCTGTAATTGGACACCCACGTGATTGCGCACCGATTACGTGACAAATAGGCGCACGGAGAACCAATCACGATCGAGAATTTTGTTATAGATACGATTATTTTGGTTACTGGAAAGTTCTACAGTGTAGCGCAAGCGCTCACGAAAGCGCCACGACAGCCCGCGAGTTTGAAGTGTAACTTCCTCATTGGCTGGAAAAATGATGTGATTTAGAGCAAAAAATGGTGGAATTTGGGAATAAATTGCACCAATTTGAGCCAATCAGATTACAGGGACCACCAGTGATTTCAAAATGGATTTAATAAAGAGTGTAATAACTTACATAACAATGGAAATAACAGGAATACAAATAATATAAGAAATACGAGACATTACCTGACGATTTAGGAATACAGCGATCAAAATAACAAAAACAAAACGTAGTTATAACAACTTGGGACCTTGAGCGATCGAAAACCTCACGATATACATAACCTGCACAAAGGATGTGATATTTACATGTATGCCTAGCGGCGAGGACTGCACCTAGGCGGGGGATTGTAAATTTTGTTTATGTATAGTTATTTTATGTGTGTGTATGTGTGTGTGTGTTCCGACCCTAATATTGTAATTTATTATATGTAATTTGGCTTCCTAGGCTTGTTAACTTTTTAGTTATTTTAGGAAGCCAACACCATTTCAGTTTTAATTTTTATTTCATGTTAATTTAATTTCAGCCAAGTGTAAGGTCAATAAAGTTTGTTGTTGACTACTACACCTCTTCTTCATCCACTTGCTGAAGCGATCGATACTGCAAACCTCGTGTCTGTTCAGTGCTGAAACTCGTTTTATTATGTAGCTGTGATCGGAACCAGAAAATGTCTTTGTAGATATTCAAAGCATCGAGAGTTTCCGTTTGGGCATTAACACGAAAAAATATTCTTGGAGGGGACTCTCAGAAGAGCAAAATCCATAGCTTCTGGGTGCATGTTTACTTTGCAAAATGTTTTGAAACGTTATGAGTATGACGTCAAAACTTAATCTACTGCTGTTAAATTGTGGGCTTAACTGGAACCAGTTTCAGTTCATGGCGGATGAAAAATTTGTAAGTTTATAGCAGTTTTTTCTACCTGAACTGTCATTATATTCAATTTTCTTTAAATTGAAGAATGTTTTACAATTAAATTGGCTATTCTGTGCAAAAATGCGGAAAAAATTGATGTCACTTTTTATTGAACTGGCACTTGAACACCATAGCTTCTCTATTGCCTCTGTCAGTACACTATCCTCCTTGGCAGGGAGCCACAGCATTTGCATGTCCCTTTGACATTCCACAAATTTTTAAGACCTGCTGGTATTAAGCCAGACTTGGCCACCACACCTTACTAGAGCACAAAACATATTGTATGTCCACTATAAAAAGCTTTCAGGACTTCACAAGTTGCATCACCTTAGGTATTACTGTAAACATCGGCATAATTATAAGCCGCACCCGCAGATAAACCGCACTCCGAGTTTGGCCACTAAAATTTTTCTAAAAAAATTGGAAAGAAATTAAAATAAATCAAAAGTGGAGTCTTAAGAAAGATGTCTTACATGTACATGCATTGTTTCTGCACACATCAACCTGCATAGTAACTCACTAACATTTAAAACAGAGAATACTAAAACTTACCTATAATTATTTTAGCTCTAATAGTATGAAAATTCAACTTCGACATAAATTTGATCTTTCTCTGGCATTTTTTAAATCCAGTATTTTTCAGTGCTGTCTATTTCTCATTAGTAGAATTATACTAGTGCACTAATGCAAATGCTGTAATCTGATTGGCTGAGCCATTGCACACTATCAGCCAGTGTGCAGTGGATGGAACTCGTCTACGAAATGGCGACAAAAATTTTGATGAAAATGGATAATTAAAATCCTGGGAAGACTAAACGAATGACATTTACGGTTTCTCGACTTAAAAAGTTGAAATTATTGAAAAAATTATACACACGCGTGCACGACTTCAATTTTAATTGCCAGCTCAATCCGCACGATCTTTTTAAGGTCCAAAGTTTAATAATATGTCGAGAAATAATTGGAAACCATTACTTGAATTAAACTTTAGTAAGAATTATACTAAAACAATTAGACTATTTGCCTTGATTTCTATGAGGTGAAGGCCTAATCTAATTGTTAAATAGTACATACAGTACTAAATAATAATTGTTAAATAGTACATACAGTAACACTTGATTACAATTTGGTTTGTTCCTAGCTTAGTAACCAGTAACCTTAGTAACCAAGTAGATTTTTAGTACAAAACAGACACATCAACATGTTCTGAATGCAAAAGGACATTTATTTTCACTCACAAGCTCTTTGAAGAGAGTTCAAATTTGCTGTCAAACTATTGAATGGCGAGGAAATGGTCAGCCATTTACCGCACAAACCCTCCAGAATAGCATGTTATTTTCTTGTTCATGGTGGATCGAGTTCTGTCGAAGTGAGCGGCCACCTTCGACACTGTAAACAACTTTGTGGCAGAATAGAGACTCCCTGCCAAATGACGTTCACCTGCTTAAGAAAGGCAATGTTAAACTGGTTAACCGATTGACTCCCGTGCCGGCCATAACAAGCCTTGGCCTTTCTTTCACTTCTGATGTCATCACGTTTGACCAAAATTGGCATCATCTATATTCAACTTCTGCAGGAGGAAAAGATCTTTCCAATGATGCCCAGATCAGAGTGATTGGCTAATGGAGCCTGAGATATGCTCAAAAATGCTAAAAAAGATGAGTGGAAAACTGGCAGCAAAATTTCCTACCACTACACCCAGCTGCTCCATGATAAAATTGGCCACCTCGATGGCACCTTCTTAGAATTTTTTTAACCGCAAGCAAGCCCAGTAGAAGGTCAATCACTCCAGCAAAAGAAAAGAAAAGGAGAAAAAGGAAAGGGAAAAAAGTTCTCAAAATTTTGACTTCGGCGCACGCCCGAGCCAAAATGTCGCAGAATGCGATTCTTGCAGACAGAAGGGCTAGCTGTCGTGTTGCAAATGCGTTTTCGACCAGATTAAAGCTAATTTGGCTGAAATCCAGCCTCAAAACCACCAAAATGTCCAAAAACATATTTTTGGCAAATAGCTCTGGGGGTCAATGGGTTAAAGGCTCTTTTAAAATGGCTGTTATTTATTCTTCACACATACATGAAATGTTGGAAATCTTGTCTTGCAAGTTGGTTTTTGGTTGACTTTCATGAATGATAAATTGAAGTCATTGAAATTAGATGTGAAAAGAATTTTATAGTTATTGGCTTTGAAATGAAAATACCCTTTTTCATACCATCCTTTGGGTGAGATTAAGACAGAGATTCTGTTTTTGTTAATCCTACTATCTTAAGTGGGCTAGAATCAAAAGGAAAATAAGACAGGTGCACACTACTTAATGAGGTTTACAGCAAACTGGCAACATCTTAATCCAATATTTTTTAGCAAATATGTAGCAAACCATATTGTTAAATACTTGCTGTCATCTGCATTAAAAATAATAATGATGAAAATATTAATCACTTACATCACTGAAGTTCTCCCTGAGTCTTATCCAGTAATACACATGATGGTCTGTATTGTTCCTTATGAAGCCTTCTATGTTCAAAGGTGTGCATGAAAATAACTTGCAGCCTCTAACAGAAAATGCACTTAAGAGATAAAGACTTTTGAGTTCTAACTCAAGTGTTGGTGGTACATAATAACTGTGAGGAACTGTCCATCCTTTGTCAAGATCATATTGACCCGCATAAATATACTCCTTTTCAAATAAATAATGTTGGTTGACTTGCACATATCGAGGGGAGAACTGGCCATGGATTAAGCCAACTGGATTTCTTGTATCTGTGACCAGAATGTATAACATTTGTTATCATATCAGCAACAAAATACCTTGCATACAGAGACATCTACCTTCAAATAACCAACAATACACATCTTATTACCAAAGTAGAAACACTCTTAGCTACAAAACCACATCTGAAACAGAAAATTAGGCAAATTCAACCACAATTACTTGAAATGTGCAAGTGAATATACGGAATTTCATATATTTCATATACTGTGGGAAATGATACGAAGATATGACTGATCATTGCAGTTATGTTGTGACATTAAAGCCTGAAAAAAATTTCATGCCTGAAAGGGATTTGAACCCATGATCTCTGCGATGATCTCCATGATCTCTCACAGTGTCTCTCTCCACCCAGGAGTATAAATGGGTACCGCTGAATTTAATGTTGGGAGTAAGCCTGCGATGGACTAGCATTCCATCCGGGGAGGGAAAAGAAATACTCCTAGTCACTTCATGCTACAATTGGGTTGTATGCATACTTTCCCTTTTATAACTGCGATAATCCATCATTCTTCATATGATTCTCCGCATTTCAAGTATAAGAATTTTCATATCTTCACTTGTAGTCTCCACAGAACTGTCCAAGAATGCCCCTTTATATGTGTGTGGGGGTTTTCAAATCCATATGCTCAGAACCATCTATTGGTTTTTAAGTCCATGTAATTTGTGTGCAGTGTAATTTTGTGGCAGAATTATTTCCTAATGAACAAATGAGTTGCCCCTGTATAAACATGACTGCTTCAAGGTCCTCATCTGAAGGGCTGGAGCCGTTATGGCCCAATTTTGCAAGGTGAACAGAAAGCAAACAAATCTATTGCCCCCTGCAAAGGTTGAGCGAAAGAAATAACATGTATTTTAAATTACCATAGTAAGAGATAACTTTCAACAATAGTTTTGTGTATGGAGAATGGGCACCAGAAGATTATTAATACAAAGGCAATATTCTGGAATTTGCTTCAAGAATGGAAACAAGATTTTCCTTTTTTGGTTAAAGTGGTACTATGATCAAAAAATCATTTCTATTTTTTCTTCAGATTTTGAAAGTGTGTTCGCTTAACACCTAACTGGCAAAGTTTTGAGCTTTGAGTTTTATCCGAAGGCTGTTTATTTTGAGTGTAAGTTTTGGATTTTACGGTCCGCCATTACTCACGTTCAAAACTGACCGACAGGACATCAGAGGGTTGGATCTAGAGAAAATGACGTCATTTACTCACTAGCTTAAGATTTCAGCGTGTAAACGCAATTTATTATATATGCAAAACACGGGTTTTAAAAGTCTGAAAGCCCGAAACTCCCGTGCTGCATATTAATTCAGCCGCGTACACACGCATTGCATTCTTAAACTAGTGAGTAAATGACGTCATTTTCTCCTCGACCCAGCTCTCGTAAGATTTTAAAGTTAGTAATGGCGGACCAATAAATAAGAAAATTCCAGTTAAATAAACAGGTGCCTTTTGAAAATCAGAACTTAAAACTTGGGCCAGTTAGTGTTTAGTTAACATAGTTTTGAAATCCAAAAAAAAAAAAGAATTGTTTTTTTGGTCGCAGTACCACTTTAAAAATGAAATTGACAGCGTGCGAAGCGTGAAAATGCACTTTACTCTTCCTGTTGAGGTTTCAACAACTCAGGACAATAAACTACATGGAAAGCTATTTTCCTATACTGAAAAAGTTGCAAAATAAGAAAGCAATCATTAACATCCAAAACAGGGTAATACTGAAGAATAGTTCCCAAAATATACTGTCGGCTGACTGTTGGCCGACTGTCAGCCAACTGTCGGCCGACTGTTGGCCAACTGTCGGCTGACTGTTGGCCGACAGTCGGCCGACAGACGGCCGACAGTTTGCATTATGTTTGAGGCCAAAGTGTTGGCCGACTGTCGGCCAGCAGTCGGTGACCTGTTGGCAACCTGTCGGTAATGTGTCGGTAACCTGTCAGTGGGGCAAACAAAAATGATCGTAAACATTTACTTGTCTTTTTGCTTCTAAACTACATAAAAAGAGTTGAAGTCATTTCATAACGATACCTTGCTCAGCACTTTCGATACTAGTATGGCCATTTTGAAAAGTTTTTCTAGTTCAGACATACATGAAGTACTGTTAACTATAGTTTTGCAATGCATTATAGGGCGATTGGAAAATTACTTTTAGCTTTGCGTATTTGTTGCCACAAAATGGTTAAATCCGAAGCCTATTTTGTGTAAAAACAAAGATATGAGAAATGGGTACTAAATTTACCACTACATTTTAGTATGTGCAGTCAGGAGATGGAGTAAAAAAGCCTATTTTACAGTTCAAAGAGCAGGACAACTCGGATTAATATTAATCCGCGGATTATAATAATAATAGATTATAATATGGTTATTATAATCTGGTAATAGATTATTATAATCCATTAATAGATTATTATAATCTTGTAATAGATTATATTATAATCCAGTAATAGATTAAGGCACGGCAAAAACTTGGAAGGATTAGATTATTATTAATAATAATCATCCGTATTAATATTAATCTCTATTATAATCCAGACCAGAGCTATGACAGACAAACTACAGACATTACACCCTGAACAAGCAGAACAAGGGACTGACGGGACATAACACTGATCACATCAGTCACACGATCACTTGCATATGTTAGAGCTGGTAGCGATGTTGAGCCTAGAAGTAAATGAAAAGGAACAAGCGCCTCTGGGCCAGCGAATCCGTGCGGTCAGCATGTGTTTTTACAAGAAAGGGGACCTTAAGAAAGGGAATAACTACCAGCTGCGTAGGAATCGCGACAACCCCAAAGACATTAACTGTTTCGAGGTTCGGAGCCGGCATATCAACTGCCGACTTCTACTACTAAAATAAAATAACGTATAATAAGGAGTGCGGTTATTGACTAAATGTAATTAAGGGTTTTGTTCACAAACTACTAGAACAAGTAGCAAATTCGTCGTGGTTAGAATAGAATATTTTCTTTATTGAGAGACTTGTACAAATTTGAGCTATGTGGGATTATATTTATCAGATTAATATTAATCCTAATCGTTTAAGGTACGGCTTGAAGCTCAGTTATGGATTATAATAACCTATTACTGGATTTAATATTAGGATTAATATTAATCTGATTAATATTAATCCTAATTGATTAAGGCACGGCTCAAACCTCAGTATTAGATTATAATAATCTATTACTGGATTATAATAATCTATTACTGGATTATAATAATCATTAAGATTAATATTAATCCGATTAATATTAATCCGAGTTGTCCTGAAAGAGGATCAAGGAGATAGGTAGGAATGTTACTGGATCCGGTATGATCGACAGATTTCTATTTACTTTTTTCAACCGGAAAATTTTTTGACTCTATTAATTTTTAGTCTATTTTCAGTCGATTTGTGCTCTACTTAACAGTGTCGGCCGACTGTCGGTAATGTGTCGGTAATGTGTCGGTAACCTGTTGGCCGACAGGTTACCGACAGCCGAATATGGGAGCTATTGTTCACTATTGCTCAAAACAGAGACAACTTATGTCTGAGATGGGTACTTCATGCTGCTCTTTTTCCAGCAGCAAAAGGAAAGAAGTCAAAAGAACCAGCAGTTAGCTGATAGAAGGCAGTCTGAATTTCAGTTTTTTGTCTTGCAATGATGAAACAAAAGCATTAAACAAGAGCTACATGTAAAACACAATCAGGGTGCCAATGTTTAGAGTGTCTATGTGATAAGCTGAAAAATCTGTAATAGACTTAGCTTAAAGTGCACCTAACCCCCAAAATTTGTTTGCGCTAAAATAATAAGGCTTACTTTGTGGAGTAATTTGGCACAAAAATTTTTTGATTTGGTTAAATCCTCAAGTTTATATGCCCAGTCAAGGTATGTCCAAATGCCGCCATTTTGGTTTGCAACCGAGATTAACGGGGCATGGGTCAAGGGCCAGATGTGACATCAAATCAAGAACACCAGGATTCTGTAGTTCACATATTTGTTTTTGTGGGAAAGGCTGAGAAAGTAGTTCGAAAAATTGCCAGCCAGGTGCACTGTAAGGGGGATGTAGCAAGCCAACAGACTCACAGGAGGTATTACGCCTCATGTCATGCCGATTTTATTTAGAGATCGTCTTGAAGCGAAGTAACATAGAAAGCAATGGGTTGATTTCATGAAATCGAAATGTGCGAAGCTCAAGTGAGAGCAGTCTAGGAGTTCGTTGATCAGTTCTATGCATTTTAAACCAGATGATTTAGGAAGAGGAAGGGATTTTGCTAACTCCATGGCTTAATTAAAATGAATTTGGCAAAAACCGCTTTTCTTTCGATTCTTGCAGCAGTTGTTGTTGGATCTAATCTGAGAAACAGCGCCAGTCAGCCAGTGCAGCCAACAGAGACAGAAGGCAGGGGAATAGTGAGTTAATTTTTTCTGAGCAAATGTTCTCTGCCTTGATACAGTTCAAGTTTCCTTTCTTGGTCTATTCTTAACTTGAACGAGAAATCTGTAAGGGTAGTTTTGGCAGAACTCAATTCCTTTCCAAGTCATGTTGTGAATAGCCTGCGAAAACAGCCGTCCTTCTTCACTCCCGGCCCAAGTGGCGTTTCGCGAGACGGACGTCTGCGATTCACCGCCGAAAATTCCATACTGATGACGTAAGGGTGAACTTTATAATTTTGAATAAATTATCAATTGCAGTCACGAAAGCAGTTTGTGCCAAGCCGCAAATGTCTTACATTCTCACAAATGTACGAGTTACGCTAGCAACTTCAGACGTACAGAGTATTTTAGAAATACTGGTAACTGATGAGATCCACATGGAGGGTCGAAACCATGGTCTAAGCTGAACAAAGACACATTCAACAGACTTGCTTGTCAACAGCTGCATTTTGAATCATGTCGTTACATCAAGCTTGAAAAACATAAGCTCGATCAGATAGCTGAAAGAAAAATTAGAATTTCACTAGACAAGCTGGTGTACAGCTTTCTCAAAGTAAAGGTTCCATACAGCGTCTGTGAAGAAAAAGGTACGATATATCAGTTCTGTACTCTCAAACAGTTCTAATCACTGTTTACAAAATCCACGAAGTAACACGCAGATAACAGCGGAAATCATGTAGACTTATGACCTCTAAAAATTTGCCATGGCACGGTCTAACGGCTCAACTCTTCTTAAAATTCCTCCTTATAACACAGTATGAAGTGCCCTTCATGAACACGAGTGAAGTGACAAAAGTTGGAATAACCGAACAGAGAACCGCACATGTAGAATTGTCACGAACCGTCGAAGTCTTGTAGGCTTGTCAACCCCAATTTACCACTGTTTTGGTGAGTATTTTCACTGTCCCGCGACGCATATTTACGGACTTAATTATGCATTATTACCGATCGAGCCAATCAGCGCTCATGACCAGGTCGGGACAGATTTTCGTCATCAGTATGGAATTTTCGGCGGCGAATCGCAGACGTCCTTCACGCAAAACGCCACTCGGGCCGGGAGCGAAGAAGGACGGCTGTCGTCGCAGGCTATGTTGTGAACAAACACACTGGTTTGGAAGACCCATCATTTAGCAAATGTGACTATGCAGGGAGGGGACAGTCAAGCAAGGAAATACTGAGAATTGGTATGTTCAGAACCCCTTTTAGTTTTGGATATTATCAATATACTGAGAACATACATTTGGCCAGAACCAAAATAATTTTAAGCTGTCTGTTTCTGGTTGAGGCTCATGGACTTGAATTGTATTATGCATTATGCATTACAATCAAGTACCATGGTAACACATATAAATTAGTTAACAACTATTCACCACTAGCCATCGACACTGAGGTGAATAGCTGTTTTAGTTTATACTAACAGTGAGATAATAAACACCACAAAAAATTAATTTGGATGATTTCTTCACTTGAACGCCATTTTCTCTCAAGTTGCTTGGAAGTAAAAAGCACAGGATATTCGGAGTTTCACAAGCCAATCAGCACGCACGTTTAACACTATCCACTGTTTTAGTACACGTATATACTAGTATGACATATCTGCTGGCCAAATGCTCTGGCAAATGAGAAAACATTGCTGGGTACACAAATAATTCCCTCTTTGACCAGCATAGAAAACATTGTTGTGATATTGTTTCCTGGGTCATCATGAACTCATAGGAAGAAAGTAGATTAAGGAATTCAGATTCAATAAATAAATAAATTAATTAATAATCCACTGAACATGATCTTGTTGTGTTGTTTGTCTCAAACAAATAACATCCTATCAACATATTTTGATAAACCGCAATACTGCACCTTAGGGATTGGTCGCTACAACTGTAGATGGTGGTCAGTGACATTTTCCACTTGACAATAAAAAAGAAAGGCAGCTGCTTCCAGTTTGTTAAACAAGATTTTATTAAATAGAAACACTGTGTAATGAAATGCAATTCAACTATAATAATATTACATGGACATTTCTATGAACAAGTGAAGAAATGCTTTCAAATACAATTTTTGTTATAATCAATCCTAGGGTGGCCCTTGTATGGTCATGCAATGCCTTTGGTCATGCAGTTGGCTTTGGTTCAGGTTACTACTTGATAAACAGTTAATGTCCCTAGTGTTCTCAAGAGGACAGGTTTTCAAAAATCACTTTTTACATTGATTTGTGTACCAATTAAGTCTTCACTCTTAACAGTGTATTGCAGACGGCTTTAAGGGTCCATTAAAGTATCTTTTGATACCGTTGCTAAGAAAAAATCAATTGGCTATAACTCAGCACATGTATGCTTAAATTGGACCAAATTTGGACAATACCCATAGGGGGCAATTAATATAGTCCAGTTCATGACGTAATCGGACCATGCCCAATGTCACGTGACCAGAAATAGAAAAATGCATTATATTTTTAACTAAATAGCTTAAACCTTTTTTCCGTATTTCAGTACAATGACAATTAAAAAGCCATTTTGAAGAAATTTGAGCATGCGTTTTGGCTTATGATTAAAAATAAAAAAATGAGAATGGAAAATGTGCTTCTTTGACCACTCTTTTGCACATTTCTTTTTTTTTCATTTTGTCGCCAAACCCATGCTTGAATTCTGAGAAAATACGATGTTCTTTCGAATTGTTTTAAAAATCCAGCAATTACAATTATCTATCGAGGAGTAAAGTTCTTTTTTTGCGGTACCGGAAGTGGTGACCGAATTTTTCAGCGGCCTGGCACTCAAGCATTGTTGGCCAGGCTGCTAAGACTGGCAAAATTATTACGTACTCGAACTTGTTGTTCGGTGTGAGTACGGTAGTGGAGCTGTTATTCGAATAGTGGCAGCGAGTCAGATAAAAGCCATCGAACTGGATGTGTAATGAAGACTTACATGTATTTCCATGTCAAACTACTTCAGTTCTTGCTTCTTGCACGCTCCAGTCGGCGATCCACCTTGTTATGTACCAAGGAATCCATTCAACAGTATGGATCTACCAAGTGGAACTGAAATGATCCAGACTGAGAATCCTGAGAATTTTGTGGTAATATTTAAAAATTACCGCCCATTGACAAGGAATGGAAGGGCAACAAAATTACGTATTGCAGATCATTGGCGAGTTGTGGCTTTAACAACAGGGATGCTACTCTTCAAGTTGATTTTTTCCCACATCAACTACATTTGAACTCGAACTCTTCAACTGTGTTTTGTTTCACTGAACAAGTGATACGAATTCAGTTTCTTTTTCACAGTTACAGTGTTGTAGATTACTTAAATTACTGTTAACTAGGTTCTCAAGCGATGTTGATGTTGTAAGGAGAAGTAGTCCATCACAAGTTTCAAGCTCATCATTATTAGTCAGGTTTTCTGTACAGAATTTTTCTTGTTGCATTTTGTGCCGCGCTAAAAAGTTTGATCACATAACTCCTTTACTGAAAGGCTTGCGCTGGCTACCAATCAGGCAACAACTTTATTTTCTTTTTGCTGTTCTGGTTTTCAAGTGCATGATGGGATGTGCTCCCAAGTATTTGACATCTAAGCTCATCAGAAGATCTGCCGTCTCAACAAGGAATACAAGAAATTCTCAACTCTTGGACATTCCACTCTTCTACACAGCTAGTGGCCACAGGACCTTCCAATATAGAGCGACCTCTCTGTGGAATGAGCTGCAGCCTGCACTCAAACTTAGCCCATCTGTAATGGCATTCAAGCATTTACTCAGGCAAAAACTTCTTAATTACTGCTTTACTTAATTTTTAAACTTTTATCTTTTTATCATGGTCATGTACTTAGGTTTTAATTGTGTAATGTAATTTGACTCTGAAAAGCCCCTTGGGACGAGCCAATAAAGTATGTATGTATGTATGTATGTATGTAGGTATGTATGTTTTTTATTAAGTGGTATGTATTTTTGATGTAAGAATGAAATTCTTGAGATGGAGCTGCTTTCAAAGATAATTTACAAGCCTCCTTACTCACCATCTGCTGCTCCATGCTATCTTGGGAGAGTGGTTGCAATTTAAGTGGCCTCGATAGCTTCGTTTATTTGTGTTATATCTAAACAGTGAAGTTTCTCAGGTTCGGAAGTACAGTTCATGGACACAGGTTCACAGACGGTTGCACAGTTTTATGGCAAAAGACGTCAGGTAGTTTCAGAGCAGTCAAAAAGGCTACGGACACAGACCTTGCGGGTGATGATAGCGCAATACTGATTTCAGTTTGTGTCTCCGCATCTTTGAGATTTCGATTCCCAACCTGACGCTGAAAATCTTGTACCGTCACCATTTCAAGATTTCCCCATCGACATGCAGCTATCGCTGCAGCTTTCTATTTACGTCCTTACGTAGATGACTTTTTCAAGCTAAAAACTCAAGTTTCAAAAATAAAGGCACCACTCACATGTTTTAACCGTAAAGCAGAAAATTAATCAATAAAATGTAAACAAAAAGTTTTTTGTGTTTGTTGAAACAAAATAAAAATGTTACCAGCAACTTGAATTGATGACGGGGCTGCGCCGAAAAAAAAGTGCGCGAAAAATTTTTGGCTGACCGGAAGTGAAATTGCACCTGGGTAACAACCGGGTAGCTTAGCAACGAGATACTTCAATGGGCCCTTTAATAATAAAGATTACAACAGTGAACAAAACAATAACATAAAAAGCTACACATGTATGATTTCACAGGTATAGCCTAAATTAACATAGTGAAGTAGATGCTATAATTTCTTGTGGGAGATTGTTCTGCTGCCCAATTACCCTAGGGTGAAAAGAGTTGTTGTGATAATCAAGTGTACATTGTGGCTGCTCAAATTGATGACTAAGAGACTGGTGTCCATTCTGCTGTCATGTTCTTT
>JAHPZR010001919.1:0-10000 GCA_019787425.1 Platygyra sinensis
GCCCAACAAATCGATCGGCAGTCAGCACTACAAACGTCTAAGAAGGAGAATAATAATAGAATTCCATTCACTCTCACATTTCACCCTCACAACACACGCAGTAAAATCCATCATTCTCAAAAACTTTAAATTACTTCAAAATGATCCCGATACTGGTAGAATCTTTTCGCAACCGCCATTAATTTCATTTAAACGCGACAAAAACATAGGTAACTTTTTAGTCAGAAGTTCTTTCCAAACGACGTGAACAACCCGGTACTTTTAAATGTGCACGCGCACGATGCAAAAACATGTCCTTTCATTTGTAACGTTGAGAAATTGTCGGGGCCCAAGCGATCTATTGAAATCACTGATCATTTTACCTGTACCTCAGCCAATGTCATCTACTGTATAACTTGCACTCTCTGCAAAAAGTTATATATCTGCGAAACAGGTAGACGACTAGGCGACCGATTCCCGAGAACATCTTCGCGACGTTGAGAAAGACGACAAAAACGCATCTAAACCGGTCGCTAGACACTTTAATCTGCCGAATCATTCGAAGCAACATATGGCGGTCTGTGGCCTCTCCCTACATCAAGGAGGCACAGAAAGCCGCAAAACTCTAGAACAAAAATTTATTTTTCAAATCGGCACTCTTAATCCTCACGGTATCAACGAACGCTTTTCATTCAACTAATTTATTCTGTTGTTTTTTCACGTTGCCAGGCACCAACCAATAGCGTAGCTCCATATTTCTCTATATAAACCACACACAACCCACAATTCCTCGATTCGCTCCGACGAAGGGCTAGCGCTCGAAACGTCAGCTTTCGAATCTCTTTACGGTGGCTAATTCACATTATCAACTCAGTTGATAAAACCAAATTATCCTATTAAAACAAAGCTTTGGCAGTCAAAACAAGCAAATAGGTATTTTTAACAAGCTAATTTTTCGAAGGCAATTATGGATAGGTTAGTGCACTTCATAGCAACCGTCGTTATTTTCAGTTATTCCATTATTTCTAAATCAGCCTTGCTTAAAATCATACATGTTGCCACCGAACAGTAAAATTATAATCTTGGTAAACTGGAATGAATGGGATGCAACTTTGTTCACAGGATAAATACCATTGTATGAAAGCGATGATGTTTCTTATCACGAAGCAAAACTTGAGGTTTAGTTCGTCTTCACCCTCGAAAACAAGCTTTGTCTTTGTTTAGAAGAAGCGGTTTTAAATTTGGTCTTAAGTCTTGTCTGTTTTTAAATATATATTTTTATAGAACAAATGGCTATTAAAAGATATAGTAACAAGACCGTAAGAAAGAAGTGACTATCACCAACGCCATATTATTCGCTAATCGGCACGTGCGTGTCAATTCTTTGCATGGGGCAACAGGTGATTAAGGGCTTTTTCATATGAGCACTGTTGCTAGTTTGGCTCGGTTACCGGGACGAATTTTGCTGTTTTCATATGGGAAATTTCAGCGCGGTCGACCAGGATGCAATCAAAGAAACACAACCTAAATGGTGGAACGTAAGCTTGGCTGTAGTAGCTGTGTGGACTCTTCAAGTTTTACTAATAAAGCTAATTCGCATACTCCTCAAGTGGAAATACATACATTTATTAAGTATGGTATGTTGCGAAAGCGAAGTTATTTTGTCTAAAAAATTCAGTTTCGTTTCGGTTACAAGGGCTGGAGTCTTTATTCCGGAGAAATTTCTTCCCAGTTACCGCGAGATCTCCATCACACCGGGCTTCTGATATGAACACATCGAGATTCTTGCGAATGGAGGAGTGGTGAGGCGAGATCTCGGAAACCGAAGCAGCCCTGTCGATCAAGCTTATATGGAGAGCCCTTAAAAGTGTTTCTCATAGAAGCTGCTTACTGATGCTTTTTTACTTCAAATTCAGCACAAATCAAAAAACATGTTTAAGTTCATCTAAATCCTGCATGAAAGCCATCTAAGTAGTCAAATCTGTGGATCTTAATTTATTGAGGCTTTGGGTAAAACTGGACTTACAAATCAAAGTAAATAATATCAGCTACAGTCAACTCTCCCTAAAACGGACACCATCGGGACCGGCCTCAGCTGTCCGTCCTAGAGAGGTGTCTGGCTTATAGAGAGTCGACGTATCATGGCTCCAGAAATTTTAAGGTAATAATTAATTATCTCTCTCTTAACAGACAACTCTATAAGATGGAAAGCGGGCAATAAAGCAAAAAAATAACTGTTTTAGATTACAATACAATTCAGTTGTAACCTAATTATGTTTTGAATGGGACAAAATGACGACTGATTAAAATTTGACTTGTACCGTATGTATTCCGTCGACAAGATAAGAGCTGTCAATTAAACATCTGGTGTTAAAAAGAGTCCCGTACTTGGTAACTTAAGAATTTTTCTTCCTTAAATCGTAATTTGTGGTCACATTCAGCACCTCACAAGTGTCCGTTGACCATTTCAAAGTGTCCGTTGTCTGTCTTATGGAGGTCTCCGTCTTATAGGAGGTGTCCGTTAAGAGAGAGTTGACTGCGTTTTTGTAAAACAATAATCTAGCTTCTCGTAAATACGTTTCGATCTACACGCAGCAGTGATGTTAAGGTTTAGTTGGAATCCGGAAACAACTAGAACAGGTTTCAGGAATCATTAGGTTAACGTTTAATTCTGAAAACCCGTCACAGCAAACACGTACATGTTACTGAAATAAACGTGTACTGTCTTACTATGTGAGAAAATTGGCTATTCCAAAGTATCCTATATAGAGTTCTGTTTTGATGGCGATCTTAGCCTCTTTCGACATTCGATTCCGCAATGCATTCTACAGTCGACTTACTCTCATCGTTTAGGTTTTGGTTTAGATGTGCCGGAACTTTAGGGGTTCTTAGGGGTGCATTTTCTTATTTGAACTGTTGTGATTTAAAATATTACATAACGACTTCAATCACTTTTCCATGTCAGGAGGAAAGTAAATCTACTTGGATAAACCGGTAAATCGTGAATGTAATATAACTATAAGTTATTCTCGAGGATTGTAGGAAAATGCGAAATAACCGATATATCTAAAGCTGGTGTGTTTTCCTTTATCCCACACCTGCCCCCGTTCAAAAAACCTATGTAGCCGAGGTTTGGAGCTGACTAAAGACACGCCATTTTTCGCCACTTCTGACGCGACTTTGGTTTTGATTAAAGCGGGCGCCATCAATAGCCTCAACACCCGCATGATGAATGTCAGGTGGAGGTTTTACCACTTTAGGAATCAAATACTACAGGAGTAACAGCAGAATTTCGTTCCATGTGGTCGCGACTTTGCCAAGTTCATTTTGAATAATGCGAGCGACCGAGCACTGCGACTACGGCGTGACAAGTTCGGTTCGTCACGCACGTCACCTCGGATCCTTTCTCGGTTACATTTCTCACTCACGTTTCTCACCAAAAGTGATTTTCAGACGTATTTTGTGAAGTGGGTATTGCTATCGTGGTGAAAAAGAGTCACTGTCCTCTTATCTTGTGCTAAAGGGGATATTTTCTACAAATTTGAGGTGATATGTGCAATTTACAACATTTCTCACTACGCGATTAAAAAGAATAATTGCGTCTCTCTCTCTCTCTCTCTCGTATGGTCGTTTGTAACCATGGTCGGCTAGTTCCCTTCCGGTGGCTTATAATCACTACCCATGTACTTTTAAACAACTATTATTTTTTGCCTAATAAAAGCTAACGACATATCATAAGCAGGCGCTCTTTGCACCTATCTCCTGTTTTACCCCGTGGCGTGAATGTCCTTCCCACCAAAAAATTCAAAGTATTAAAAAACGAGGAAAGTGAAGCTCATGGAAAACGAAATAGGGCTTCATTTGTCCCGAAGTTATAAGAAAGACTAAGCTAGTGAAAAACTGTGGACTTCAGAGACACAGTTGGTAGATATTGAACATAGCAGCAGTCTCTTATAAGATTCATGGTATGGTTTCGCCGAGCTTCTTCTGTACAGGTATTAACATGTGACTGGAAATGATTTCAGTCGTTGAGGAGAAACTGTTAAAATCACAACTGTTGAAATAAGAAAATAAACCGGTCGCATCGAACTATTTCCATAAAAAAGGAAACTTTTTGAATTGTTAGATAATTTGGTTTTATCAACTGAGTTGATAATGTGAATTGGCCACCGTTAAGAGATTCGAAAGGTGACGTTTCGAGCGCTAGCCCTTCGCTCCGACGAAGGGCTGACGCTCGAAACGTCAGCTTTCGAATCTCTTTACGGTGGCCAATTTACATTATCAACTCAGTTGATAAAACCAAATTATCTTGTAATACTCCCACAGACGCAGCACCACAGTTTCTTTAGAAACTTACCCTCTTTACTCGTTTTTGAATTGTTGATACAATTCTAGAAAGTTTCTAACATTAACTTGTATCAATTATTTTAACAGGAAAGCTGAGAGCACATTTCAGTTAAAAGTAATATAGTTGTAAAGGGTCGTCGAAATTCCCTGTAAAGTCATTTGCTAGTTGATTATATTTTATTCACGAATGAAATATATTCAGTGTTTCTCGAGTTGAACTGGTCAAAACAAGATATCCCGGCCGGCGTTAAGAACAGCTGTTATAAAAGGCTAAGAAACTGTTATTTAGCTGCTAAGCGTGATTCAAGCCAACTTTACGTCAATTTGTAATCGCATTGCTGAATAATTATCTCGGAGTAATTGGCGATGGTAGGGGGGGGGGGGGGGGGTGCTAAGCGCTGGTATTAGGTCTCAGTGAGGTTGGCAAGTGTCACCAATGTTCTCCTCGCAAATTCTAGGTAGTCGCCTACAACTCAACGCGTTTATGACTGCATGTTGGAATTTTGTTTAAGTTTTTTCGTCTTAGGTTGCTCCAGTTTGCGTGAAGTAAGACAGTACCGAACAACCTCATTCCTAGGGCCTTTTTTCTTTTTGCTCGGAGCATAAGAGTACACAGAAGAGTCCTGGTTCTTCTTCCCTACCTTATTCCCGGCCATCGCTGTGAAAAATCGGCAAGGGAATCTTGCAACTTCTCTCAACTTATTGGTTACTCAGAACTCCAAAACATAAGGCGAATCGATATTTTCGTGCATGTAACATGTTACCAAGAAACAATGCCGTTGTCACGCATTGCGAAAAAACCGTTTTCTATTTTCAAAACAAAGCAGTCTACCGAGCTGAAGACAGGCCAACAGATATATGTTTAAAAATGACTTTTACCTGATAAAGGTAAAAACTATAAAAATTTAGTTTTGGTTTTTTTTCTGACGTCACGTGAAAACCAAGAATAAAAAATAATTCTTTCTCTCTGATCGGAGTAAAGCTATGGAATAAGATACCAAGCTACAGTCCATAAAGGATCTTCCAAAGAAAGCTTTCAAAAGAGTTCTCCGCAAATTGCTGTTTTACATATTAGAAATGGAGGATGACTATACATTGAAATCCTCCGGATTATTAGAAAAGTAGGTACATACATACACTTAACACAGATATCTGGTTTTCTTATCTCTATGCATTGTACTTCAGTAAGCACTGTATTAAATCAGTTAGCCGTTTTGTGTTTTATTTAGTTTCAGATGCAATCTGCAAGGTTTTCTATTAGAATAAGTTTTTTTGTTTTTACAAGATAACTTGTGTTATTTATGTACTTGTCTTGCCCCGCCACGACTAGCTTTCCAGCTATTTGAGGGGCAAACTATCTCAGATAGTTACTTTTGCATTTTTGTACCAGGAATAAAGAATAAATAATACAGAATTCTTGAAAATAACGGAACAGATTACAGGGAGAAATTTCATTTGGAAATCTCTTTCAAAGCGCCGAACACTTTGTACGAAGTACTCTCAGAGAATTCAGGTTGTAGATTGTTTTTCCATATTCAATTAACAAAACCAAGCAGTACCTTTAAGTGAGTCATTTAAGCGGACCAATTGGGCGACTTGCCTAAAATAGCCTCCAGTCTCGTTTATGGGGGATGCTTTATCTTTGATCATCGAGTCCTCTCTTTTTGGATCCTAATGGTTAAAAATCTCATAGCAATCTGTCAAGTCAAGATATTTTTCACTGTCTGCACTGTTTACGCATTTGCGGAAAGGAAACTCATGTCGGATCTGCAGTGTTTTGTCAGCTGAACATTATGTTTAAAGTTCCTTTTTTGTATCAAAAATTGTGCAAATGTCACTGTTTGCATTGTGCACGACGAAGTGAAGACGCGTCGCGTTGAGCTCCGTGCTGAGCAAGATTTTTTGACTTAAAATAAGCCTTACTTCTTATTACACTCGCTGTATGTCTGGTAGAAAACTTCGGTCGGGAAAAACTGTAGGAAAAGCAGAAAAGAAAGAGAGAAAGAATAAAACTAGTCTGCGAGAGAAAGAAGAAATAACGAACGAAGAGTCAGCCATGAGTGACGCCATCCTTGAAGAGCTGAAATCCCTTCGAAGCGACCTCACACAACAAATGCAAAAAATCAGTGATGAGCTTGCAACATTTCAAGGCACCACTGACACCCGACTTGCCAAAATTGAAAGCGTTATCTCAAAGATTGATGAAATTGACCACTTAAAGCCGAAAGTAGAGAAGCTTGAAGAAGAAGTCGGTAACATGAAGCAGTCGGTGAGTACAACGTTCGAAATCCGGAAAAAAGCACTCCCGATCATGAAAGACGCGTTTGACCAAGGGAAGAAAGTGCGATTTACAAGAGGAAAGCTTTTTATAGACGGTAAGGCTGTACCTGTCGAGTAACTGTTTTTTAGTTGCTCATTTCGGGTCACAACGATGGCGGTGTTCTTTGCGGTAAACACCAAGCGACTAATTCGCTTGGGTTCAGACGGCTTGTGCAAGTCACGGGCGCGAATTTTGTAACATGTTATCTGTTAAGAGATCCAACTTAAAATATGCACTAGGCCTGAGGGAGATGAGAAAATATTAGCCCGCCCAATAGTAAATTACTTGGTAGTCAATGAAACCATGTTAACATACAGGAATGTTTGTAGCGTACACTGTCATTCATAATGCAAAAGACGCTTGCCTCACGGAAGCGCGTGAATTACACGAGACCTATAGGGAATAAATAAGGGCGCCGTTCTGCAGTCTTCGTCAGTACTTGATCTTGAAGAAAGTATATCGCTGTGATATCTCGCTCCGATCCGTGGTCTCAGGTTCCAAGGAAAGGTAGGGCAAAACAGCGCTTGTGCATTTCAAGAATCGTTGGGGTTATGCAAAGAAGTTACCAAATGTTTTCTGGTACGATTTTGATTCTCAAGGATCAAATCATAAATAAAATTTCTCAATTTGTTTTTCTTTAGTCCATTTGTTCTCAGTTATAAAAAAGCTATGGAAGGGAAACTTTGTTTGGTCCTGATGTTGATTATTTTGGGGAATCTTGCCGTACAAGGAGCAATTCCAAGAAACAACAAGAAGAACCCCTTGGAGGTGTTTGCAAGGCAAGTGCTCCGTGAGTATTTCGTTTGATCCATTGTTGACGACTGTTTGTTATTATGCCGATTCCTTTTAAACTGCGTAGTTGCACATGGCAATTAGAATGTGATGCAATTGTTAGTTTGTGTGTGTTATCGACACCTAACATTGAACTACCTTTTCTTATTTTACCTACAGCTAACTGTGACAGTGGCGGATACTGTAGCCAAGCTAAGTTACCCTGTCATCCAGGTTTTGCTCATTGCTATGCTCCTTGTCCGGGCTATCTGTCTTGCTGCTGCCCATTGCCAGGGTACGAGTTTACGAAATATATCAAAGTAATAATAACGTTGATGTGATCGTAAACCTGTCATTAAAATTACACGAACGGAATACGGGAATTACTACAACAGGAAAAGAATTACGGCACAAAATGTTCGCCGAGTAGTGAAGAAAGCTTCAGCCAAATTGACAAGTTTAAAATTTTCCTTTCTTAACTCATAATTAAAAATGATTAATAACAATAATGATAATAATAACAACAATAATGATAATAATAATAACAATAATAATAGTGATAGTGATAGTGATAGTGATAGTTAACAATTATTCACCGAAGTGGAGGTAAATATCCACCACTTTCACCCACACTGAGGCGAATAATTGTTTCAGAATATACCACACAAGCTGAATAACTAGCTACCCAAAGAGCAACTTTATTTGTGACAACATACCGACAAAAGCCATTTTGTTTTCCTTTGGCTGCTCGGAGGTGAATAGTACTTAACTGATCACCTCCGAGCTAACCAATCGGCGCCAGCGAAAAGTACTACTCACTTTTGTGGTATATACTAATGATAGTGGTAGTGATGATGATGATGATGATGATGATGATGATGATGATGATGATGATAACACTATCAGTAACAGTAACAGTAGGTGCAAAACGCTGGATAAGTATAAGTTCCATTTCTTTTTCCAGGAAATGATGGCGGAAATGATGTCTCGTCCATGAAATGACAGCCTTAACTCAGTAACAAAATGATTAATTGGTAAAATAAGGGCTGAAGAAGTAACTGAATAAATGCGGGTAATGAGTAAATGCGGGTATGGAGAAAAATGTAACAAGGGGATAAATAAAGGCTGAGTCACTCAAACACACTTCTTTTGATTCCATCATTTATTAAAACAGCAGGGGAAAAAAGTAAATCAAAGGGATCTGATTCGAATTCTCGGATTTAACGTCACTGAATTGTCTAACGCAAAATAACCATTGTCTTATGGAATAAACACTTACTTCAATTACAAACACAACTTTGGTTTAATCAAACATGGCGGTATGACGCAACAAGGGTACTCACATGGTATGTGTGCACAAACATTCATGACAAAACCGCAGACCAATTTGAGCAAATAAACAAATTTGATAGCAGTAGGAAATAATGTGAAAGTTATCACTTGATTTAGACGGACGGAGACCATGACCAAGTGGCATCTTGATGAGAGAGATAGTTCGCATAATACGAATTTTGCTATTTCAAATCGAATTGTGCTATCGGGTGTGGCACACGCGTGTACTACTGTAAGGACGCAAAAATCAAGAAAAAGTCTATTAATTCCACCAGGAATTCAGCTCGGCACATAAATAAATTTATATTCCTTTGAATCGTCGAAAACATGGCCTTTTTCGGATATTTTTTTCTTTACGGTAGACAAAAATCTCAGATTACACGGTCACGCTGAAACCACGCTTTGCAAAAATATCTCTTCAAAACCCTGACTTCGAAGAGATATATCTCTTTACCTTTAATAGCTACCACACATCTTAAATATTAAATTCTGTTCCTCAACAATCCAGCTTTATCGTGTTAAAATTTCGGCGAAATCGAGCAAAACCAGAAGTAATTAGAATTTTATTTGTGACCCCACTTTACCCCGTTGAGTCAACAAAGGAGCTACGGTCGCCAATAGCAACGGAAAAACACGCAGATAACAAGAGCCGACTTTTTGGTAAAAAAAATCCAGAATTATTGTCTGAGAGCTGAAAGTTGAATGGGAACATCTTTTTCGAACTATTCTTAGTTGATTTGGACAAAAAAATGACCTCGAAGGGCTACAAAAGAGAACGAAACAAAAAACAGAGCGAGACAGTGTAAAAGCCGATAATTTATTCTATTTTGTTCACCGCGTGGCGTTCATCACGTACAAGTTAAAAAAGGTTTCTTCTAGATAATTTCAACCTTAGAAGCCAGCAACTGGTCCAGAATTACTTTCTTTATACTTACAAATGTCCTGACTTCTATCTCCGAAAGATTTGGCCCCAGATTTTGGCAAATAAAGATTTCGCCGACGGGAACAGCCATCACTCCTTTTCGCATGATTTTCGCATACTAATTTGCTGACTTGACAAAACTCTCCCGAGGGGGGGATATGACAAAAAGAGCTGAAAAACGGCCTGTAATTGGGCAATGATGAGATCATTCTACTGTCCAAATTTGGTGAGAATCGAAAGTAACGCCAATTTTCTGTCACGCTTTCAATGCTCGGTTATTGGAGTAACCAGATTTGGTGAGCCGGTAGGGAAAGAGAATTATATAATTA